>CAUYQG010052144.1:0-27183 GCA_963574415.1 Tarsius wallacei
GCCACCGCAGTCTTGACCTGCTGGGCTCAGGAGATCCTTCCGCCTCAGCCTTTCAAGTAGCTGGAACTACAGGCGTATGCTACCACACCTGGTTAATCTTTTAAATTTATTTATTGTAGAGATGAGGTCTCACCAAGTTGCTCAGGCTTGTCTTGAACCCCTGGGCTCAGGCAATTCTCTCACCTCGACCTCCCAAAGTGTTGGGATTATAGGTGTGAGCCACCGTGTCCAGCCTAAGTCACTAAGTTTTAAAGTAATTTTCTGTGCAGCAATAGACACCTAATGCATAAATGTATATTATAAATTAAGAAGCATAACAATAAGATATACATCCATAAAGCAACCACCAGCTTAAAACCAGAACATCACCGATGCCGTGGCATCAGAGGCATTGCCAATGCTGTCTCCATTCCCTCAGCCTCGCCTACTGACTTTTCTTAAAATGGGGCACATCTGTGTCATGCCTCTTTTAGCTCCGCCGCATGTGAGTTTCCTCTGGGCTCCTCTAACTCCAGAAGGGAGTCTTCAGCCCACCCTGCTGCTCTGCTCCCCTCATTTACATGGAACTGTCATGTTTACCCTCAGACTGTGGCTCCAGTTTTGAAAGACTGTTGTATTGATTGTTTTTGTTTCCTGCTTTTTCTTTTCTAATGTCCGTACTCTTCAAAAGTCAGATTTTCAGGCCCATCTTCAGAGAGCCTTGCCCCAAAGCATATGTTAATTTTTTGTTTTTAAAAAGGATTTTTGAAATTGTACCTGCATAGTAAAGGAAAGAATTAACAGCTGCATTTCAGAACACTGCAGTCCCTAGTTTCCTGTTGCCCACCCAGTCAACAAATCATTTCTTCACAAACCTGTGCTCTCATTATTTCATTGACTGTCACTGAAGGCCACGATAAGAAACAATACACAGAAAAACACTTTTGCCCTTCTTCTTCTAAAGTCACTCTCAATTTTGTTTTCTATATTTATATGTATTTTCTACATTAATTAAATAATTTTCTGCATTAAGTAATCCTTCTCAACCCAAAGACCTTTCAGGGTGAAGTTATCTTAGGGTTCAAGGCCAGGGAGTGAATACATGTGTGTCCTGATGCACATAGGTCGTGTCATCATTGCATTAGTGACAAGTAGAAAAGAAGATTCAGTAGCAGATGAAATAGGAAAAAGTGACGGCAGACTTGAGTCTTCACAGGAGATTAGCAAAAAATTCCTTCTGTTAACTAAAATTATTTTTTTCAGAATAATGTTATTTTATAAAACTGTAAAGGCCTTTTCTCAATCAACACTTTTGGTAATAAGAAAGACATGAAACTTTAGTTCCAAATCTAAATATCACACTTCTTGCTCTCCCCATTCATTTGGAGATTCTCAAACGGGAGTGCATAACAGTAGCCCTGGCTTCAAAACATCTACACACTTTAGGGAAGTCCTTTCACCTAATGCCAGTTCATCTTTTTTCTAATTGTGGGGGAGGAGGAGGGAGGAAAAAGACTATAGAGAGAGATATGTGTAAGACATGCCAAATTCATAAACTGGCAACCAGTTCCTGATCAGAATCTTAAGTGCCCATACCATAAGAAATAAGACAGACAAGTGGGGCCTCATCAAACTAACGAGCTTGTGCAAAGCAAAAGAAATCATCAAGAGAGCAGGTAGACAGCCCACAGACTGGGAAAAAATATTTGCCAACTGTATGTCTGACAAAGGCCTAACATCTAGGATCTACAAGGAATTCAAAGACGCCAAAAAGAAAAAAACAAACAGCCCCATTGAAAAGTGGGCAAAAGACATGAATAGGCACTTCTCAAAAGAAGATATGCAGGCAGCCAACAGACACATGAAAAAGTGCTCAGGCTCACTCATCATCAGAGAAATGCAAATCAAAAAACCACCATTGAGGTACCACCTAACCCCAGTAAGAATGGCCATCATCGATAAAACAAACAACAACAGATGCTGGGGAGGATGCGGAGAAAAAGGAATGCTTCTACACTGCTGGTGGGAATGCAAACTAGTACAACCTCTTTGAAACATAGTGTGACAATTTCTGAAAGAACTAGAAATTGACCTTCCATATGACCCAGTAATTCCCCTACTGAGAATATACCCGGAGGAACTCAGGTTATTCTACAAAAAAGATACCTGCACACGTATGTTTGTTGCAGCTCCATTCAGCTAAAACATGGAACCAACCATCTGCCCATCGAAGCTGGACTGGATAAAAATAATGTGGTACATATACACAATGGAATATTATGCAGGCATCAAGAAGGACAAACATATGGACTTCGCAGCAACTTGGATGAATCTAGAGTTGATCATACTCTGTGATGTATCACAGAAACAAAGAACAGAGTTCCATATGTTCTCACTCATAAATGGACCTTGAACAATTATAACACTCTAAGAAAGGGATTGGCAGTTGAGGGAAACTGCCAGGGGAGGGAAGGGCACACCTCATCAACAAAGGTACCTGCATAATCAGCGTTTGTATACCTAACCCTGAATTGTACCCCACATCTTTATAATAAAAACAAACAAACAAACAAGACATGCCAAATTCAGAAGGATCTGTGTCTTAAAGGTCAGTCATAGTTCCATGTTATGAAGAGCCATTTAATGTCAGCAAGCGTGTAAATGTAGCTCTTCCATTGTTCAGTCATTTATTAATTTAGTCATTTATTTTTTTCAGGTTTTATTAAGAACTATAAATATAAGAAGCACATACTTTGTAAGTGTTATTCTAGTTCCACTTAAGTCACATTATAAGACAGATAGAACTGTACCTTGCAAATTTATGAACATATGTTTCTTTTTATCTAAATTACTGATATTGATTGTTGCTTTTCCCTGTTGCCTAGCTGTTAACAAGTCAGAACTAAGTTTTGTGATGTGTTGTTATCCCATCACCAATAGTTCTCTGTAGATTTTTCTTCTTCCTTCCTTATGTCTCCATTTCTTTGTCTTTGGTAAGTTGTTTTTACCTTATCATATTTTTTATAGGCTGTCTAAAATGAATTTTCTTACTATGGCAAAATAAAAATAGTTATAAAATATGTACAAAATTCTATGTAAAAATGCTAGACAATTTCTATAACAGTTTGTCAAATAGAACTTTTCACAGTGATGAAATGTCCTACATAGCACCATCCAGTAGTGCCCACTGAGCTCTTGAAATGTGGCTTAATGTGCCTGAGGACTGAAATTCTAATTATATTTCATTCTAATTTGTTTAGATTGCCATACATAACTGGTGGCTACACTATTGATCTGCACAGCTATAACATATTTATATATCTCTTGCAATAAAATATAAACTTCTTGTGGAATTTTATATATTTTATGTAATGCCTTAAGTACATCAAAACAAGTTCATAAAAGTTTAAATAAAAAGTAAGGTAGATAGAATATTCTTGTTCTGTGAAAGATGATAAAACTATTAAAACATCTTGAATTTTTTGTAGTTAATGTGCATCAATATACCACTACAAGTTTCTTCATTTATAAGGTCCAGATATACTCTGGTAACTACGATATCTCACAATGATATGTTAAGAATTGATACAATATTTATTACTATGCTGGAGACATAAAAATAAGTAATATTCAGACAGTAACATTGTTATTACATTATGACCTCTCTTTTATGGTTTGAATGATGAGTTGGTTAATGCCCATAATATTAAACAATTTAAATAAAACTTTTGGAGTTGGCTAAATTAAATGGTTTAATGGCATAATATTTGGAGTTAAGCAATTGAATAAAACTGTAGGGAGCATCTGTAATCAAGCTAGATTTAAGCAACATCTGATGTACATTTATGGAATAATAGCCTTGATGATAAGCTAATTTGAGAAAAGCAGGTCCAGCTGTATATTCATTAGAAAGAAGGAAAATGTTCTCTGTTAAACATAAAGCAACACACAAGAGGCAATCTAGTAAAATATCCATTTGCTTGATGGTATGTACGATTCCACAGGCAATCTTGGCTCCATCCCTGACTAAGCAAGTTCATTTCAGTTCCTTCATTTATGTCCCGGTGCCTTGTGAAAAAAGGGGGAAGAACCGTGCTACATTTGCTCGCATATTTCGTGAGTAAATTGTGAGTATGAACGTACTGATAGGGAGACGGGGACAAGGTGTGGTGCACATTTCAAGCAGGGCGTTACTTCAACTTTGAAGTGATTGAGAAGAGTACTCTGAAACCTTTCAAACCAGAGACTGTATGTTTCAAAAGGACAATATGCTATCACTAAAGATAATGTTATTTCTAAGCCGTTCCAACTTATTTGCTTTTACTGACATTAGCAAATGTCTATCAAATTAACCTAACACTAACAATTTAATAAGGTGCTTGAGTGCAGGTTTTAAAATGTTTACAAATCTGTGGCAAGGTGCACAGTATTCCTCACTCTATTCTATGGAAGGACACCACGTGGTACGTCACAAAGAAACTGGGCTTTCTTCACCATACAAACTTGAGATTGAACCCCATTCCTTGCAAACATAATTTGTTAGATGGCAATCTTACTTCTTCATGTCTGTTCTCTCGTCTGTAAAGTAGGTATTATAAAATCTCCCAGTGTTGTGTGAAGGCTGAGTTGAAAAACATACATATTTAGTGCCTAGCATGTCATAGATGCTGACAAATATCTTCTTGAACATTAATTCCAAAATCGTTCATAGCTTTGTTCTCCCTTTCTTCATCGTTCACGTTCTTTCTACACCATAATATTATCACATGATTCTATCACAAGAGGATGATTGCAAAGTCACACAACAGTTTGAAGAAAGAAAGTTTCAATCACTTTCAAGTTCCTTTTTGAACTGAATCATGGGTCAGAAAACAATAGTCCAGGGGACAAATCCAGCCTATAGCCTGTTTGTGTAGGGTTCATGAGCTATGAATAGGTTACAAGGAAGAAGGAAAGAAGAATACAGAAGAAAAGGACAAGGAGGAAAATGAGGAGGAGGGAGAAGAGGAAAAGAAGAAAGAATATGTGACAGAAACTGTGTGCTCCATAAAGCCCAAAATATCTACTTGCAGGCCCTTCAAAGAGAAAGCTTGCCAACTTATGGTCTATCTTGAAGGCTTTGTGGTTGGAGGCTTCTTCTTATTATGCAGCATTGAGAATTCAGCATAATTAGCTGTAAGCTAATAATAAATAAAACCTAGACTTGGAAATAACCGTGTTTATTAACAATAAAGAAACCAAAGGAAGATTAAAGATATAACAAATCCGTGATTATTTTTAGATATTGGTAAAAATAATTCTTACATACCTAAAGTCTGAGTTAAAATTAAATTCATTTGAAATGTCGCTTAAATCACTGGAAGGCTTTCGGCTTTGCAACCAAAAGGCTCATTGCATCACACATTATTTGAATATTACGGTAGAGGAAGTTAAATATGCTTAATTAAAATGTCTGAACTGTGATATTAGTAGTTATTTATTGAGCTGTTATTTCACAGCTTTGGAAGAAATACAATTTATATCTTAAACAGGCAATAAAACCCCAGCATGAAAGTCAAACTTCCAACTACCTTTTACTCCAGCAGAAATTTAACTTTCTTGTCAAACCCAATTTATTTTCACATATCCGGGCATATGGAAATGAGTATGAGATTGTATTAGTTAAAGCACAAAAGAACCAAACTGTGGGCAAGAAATGTAATAAAAATTAGAAACGCAATTCACAATATTGGCAGTCTTAAGTCTTATGAGTCCTGATGTTCACAGTGTGAATATATGAGGGGTGACGGCTTGCTCCGCAGCCCCTTCTCTGGGAAATGACTCAGCATGCCAAGTCTGAGAGCCCTGTAGCCCTGCGTGTCCCATATGATCCTGTCAGCCTAGCATAACTCACTTAGAATGAGTCAAATCTTCCTTCTAGCATTGGGCTTCAGAGTCGTTAATCAGTCTCTGCTAGTAGCTTGGGCTCTTGTGAAGCTGAGGGAGCTACTTTCAGCCATCTACATAGTAAAGCAGGAAAGAAAAAAAAAACTTAAGCAAGAAATATTCAGAAAGTTCACAGAGCAAAGCCAGGATCAACCAGTACACCAGGCCCCCCTGTATCTAGAAAGGTCTGCATCACTGCCTTGTCTCCTGATGACTTTTCTGTTTCTTTTTCTCATCCATCATGAGGTCCAGTTGACCCTCCTGTTCCCCACTTGTGTAAAATGCTGAAGATCCATACGTAGTAAATATAAATTTGCTTCACAGTACTACTCCCCAGAGCTTCTGATTCATGGGTCTGATCATTTGTGTTTCTAAAAGTTTACAGGTGATTCTGATATGTGGCATGGGGAACTACAACCAAGATCATATATGTGTCTTAGGTTGAAGTAGGGGAATGGGGCGATTACATAGTTCAACAAATTAGGAAAAAGGGACCTCTGGTCTTCAGTTCTAGATGATTCTAGTTCTGTGATGTTAATTATCTTCTAGTTAATTGTCTTCAAGTTCTGTGAGGTTACTTGTCCAATTGCCCAAGCACCCTTTTGTAGACTAGTGTTTCTACCCACTCTGTGATAACTTGAGACGCTAGGAATTATTACAAAGTGTCTTGAGCCATGACTTTCAGTGCCACTATCCACTCAGCCTTATGAAAGAATCATCGCTTCCAGGAATTATAAGCATGGGAGAAACAAGATGCCGGTCTCCAAACAACCTTCTAGTGTCTGTAACTCTCAAACTCAAAAACGCTAACATCTTCTCTCCCAGCATGGACTTTTTCTATTGGAATTCTTCCCAGTATGAAACAATTTACATCACCTTGATGAGCCTAGCTTTTCAAAAGCAAAGGTTTTGTTTGATATCCTATGAAGGCAAAAGGCTAGGTTGCTGAAGAAAGAGGGGAAAACCTCTGAATATGGAATGAAGGTACTAAGCTGTGGGCAGGTACCAGAACAGAAACATAATAAATGTGTTCAACACATAAGTGCAAGTACAAAGTCTATCTCTCAGTCTTGAAGAGAAAAACCTACACAGAATTCCTCAAGATCAGAAGTCTTTTGGCTTCAGAACTTCAGGTGCCTAGCCACCTTGGCATCAAAACTCATTCCAGAAGACATTAATTCATTCAACAAATATTTTCTGGGCATACATATTCTCATACAAGCTAGGATTAGGATTAGGGTTAGGGTTAGGGTTAGGGTTACAGACTTTATGAGGCATTAATCTTACACGATTTAGTAGGAAAAAAGCCCCTTTAACAAAAATAACATAAATTATAAATATAAAATTAGGCATACAATTATTTATTTGAAATAAGAAATCAAATCACAACAAATTATAAATTGTATTTAGTTGTAATATCAAAAACAGAAATCTGAAAAATAGTTATTTGTATTCAATAATTTTTTATTAAATTAGATTTCAGCTTAAGAATTTATTACTTGTAACGTGTAATTTTTAGATTATTGTCATACTAGGAAAACCTCTATCAAGAAAAGAACTCTTTGACTAGGTGTTGATGACAACCCATTTCTCTATTTGAATTTTACTCATGTAATATTTGCAGAATTTTTAAAAAATTAACTTCTCGTTATGAACATTCCCACCTTTGTTCTCCTTCTCTACCCACACACTTTAGTAGCAGAGGCTGTAGGAGGAATTCATATGTATAAAACAACTGTTTGTGCTGCTTTCTATGTCTCACCAGTGGTTGAGTCAACACATAGTTGTAGAAAACATCGCTGCATCAGCATAGCTAGCAATGATGTAACTGACTGCAAATCACATAAATAAATCTTTCTAAATCAGGTGTATTGCCAAATTAATTCCTTCTAAGCCAGATCCCAAAACTGTCCACAGCTACTTAAATGCCAACCTGTAATAAGGGTAAGTAAAACAAAGGTGAAAACATAGTGGAAAGACTGATGGAAACTTGCAGGGGAAAAAATTCTTACTTTTAAGGCATATTACAAACATTTTCATAAATATGTGAACATTGTTAGGGCCTTTTCCAAGACATTGGAATGGGTTTATGTGAGTGAGAGGGCCTGAAACTATACTTTCTTTAATTCAAGCTAAATTTACCGCTGCATCCTCTCACTAGCAAGACCAGGAGTTATCCTTATTTTGAAAAATATGTACTGAAATCAAGGCAGCTGAGGACAACTTCCAGGCTCCTAGTTAATCCCTGTATAGAGATGGACAACAATGCACTTGACTTCAGTTTCCTCGTCTCTATGATGAGGCTGATGGCAATAATGTCTCACAAAAGACGTATTTTAAGTGAGTGTAGTCTTTAAACTATAGAGCATGCTGTAGATTAAATGTTTGTGTCCACCCAAAATTCATATGCTGGAGCATAATTTCCAATGCTACGGTATTATGAGGTAGGGTCTTTGGGAGGTGATTAGTTTCATGAGGATGGAGCCCTCATGAAGAGATTAGTTCATTTTAAAAGGGACCCCAGAGAGCTCTCTCACCCCCTACACTATTTGAGGACACAGTGAGAAGATGGCTGTCTGAACTAGGAGACGGGCTCTCATCAGACACTGAATCTGCCAACATCTAGAAATTAGAAGTCCCAAATTCCAGAAGTGTGAGAAATGAATGCTTATTGTTTCAGCCACCTAGTGTATAGTATTTTTTATGGTGGCCCAAATTAACTAAGACGGTGTTTTACAAATGCTTATCATTGTTTTTGTTGATAGTATCATCACTACCACTAGCATTATTATTACTATTAGTAATCAACTTGAGAGCATAAAAATTGTTTTTGCCCTTTTGCACTCTTAGCTTCTATTCTCCACAATGTTTTCTCCTCTGTGGATAATTGAGATGAAATTAAAGCAGAGCAAAATTACTACCTTGCCATACACGGACTCCTGGTACACAGTTACCCCTTCCCAGTGTGGTTGGTTTCCCGGGTAACTTGCCTTTCTAAGCCCATCCCCATACAGACCTGAAATAGCCAAGCAACTGGCTGCGTATGCCACTTATTTCTTTAGTAATCTCTGTAAGCTCCTAGCAATTTCTTGAACATGACTTTTTAAAAGGATTCATGCCTTTTTTCCTCTTCCATACATTGTTGAAATGCATTAGAATCACTAGATTTTTTTTATCTGTGTTTCTTACAAAGATTTGTAGGGATGTGTTCATATCAGGTATTCCTACTAACATAACTAAAGGTAAATCAAGGCTGATCTCTTAGATAAAACTACTTGGGAACCCAGCAATGATCCCAAATTTCCTAAGAAATTATAAAACACACCACTGAGTACTATTCGTTGTATGCTATTCATATTTATCTGACCTACCTAATTTAGATTTGAATTTTTTCTTGAATACATTGCTTAAAAATCAAAGTTTCAGAAAAAAAAAATTTTATCCCAGAAAAAAAAAATCTGATATTTCAAATTGAGTACAAAACTCTAACAAAATTACTTAAGTGTACAAAGGATCGTCTTGATGCAATTTGGAAAATAATGAACAAAAATAAAAATATTTGTTGGACTGTACCTTTTAATAATGTTGAGTAGATTTAATATCATTTCATAGTCATTCTATTATACCAGCACTCTCTATAGAAACATGGTAATGTTTTAAATTTATTCCCATAGTACTCATAAAGTAATTATTTAACTAATAAGTAGAAAGTGGAAACAAACCAAAAGTATGAAAATACACACAATAAACACAATAGCATCAAAGGGACCAATTTAAAAACTTCAGGTGTTATAAAGTACTAAGATGATGACAGTACTTTCTCTGGGTGCATATTTCTATGATTGTGTTTAATCTTTGTATTGTGTACCAAAGAAATTCAGATCAGCTTTTTTATATAATACATTTGGCTTTTTATTCATTAATTCATTCCTTTGTTCAACAAACTTTTATTGAATTCCTACTATTTTGCAGATGCTATGTTTGTTGTTGGGGACATAAAATAAGAATGGGAATATAATAGTCCCAGATTTCTGGTATGGACAATTTAGTGGAGTAAAACAGAATGTCCCTATGCAATTTTGTCCTGTTTTCAGAGATTGCTGCAGATGCTCAAAATTATTCACAAAACAAGCAAAGTTTTTTGCATTCTAGCTCAAAGATTCTGCAGGAGTCTGGGCCACACACTTATCTTGAGGGGCTGATGAAAGGCATCATTCAAAGAACATTTCCTACCAAACCTGATTTCCATCCCACTGACAGTCTTCCAAGGAGGAAGACTGTAGGAATGCTTTTCCAAACCCCACTGGGAATGGGGAGCTACATGAAAATCACTTATGCAGTAGAGGCATTTCTGCAAGAAAGGAGACAGCATTTTGTTATCCAGTCGTACACTTGGGTGGCCAACAGATTCACTAATCTGCCCCCAGCCACCATGAGCTGAGAAAAGAAAAGGAAGACAGGGCTAACAGAGAGGGAAACAGTGAAATCTCCCTTATGCTTAACAGACAGGTTTGGGCTTTCTTGGAGGAACTTCTCCCAAGAGGGACCCCAGCAGCAGGATGCTGTGGGACAAGGCAAGCTAAGGCTGCAGGATGCAGAAAGTCTCCGCCAGAAATAGACCTCCCACCTCAGAGCATCAGCAGGAAACCTGGCTGGGGCCTTCCTGCACTCCATGGCAGCAGTGACCAGCGTGAGCCAGAGACCACTCGTTGATTAACAAGTAACTGCTGCTGCTCTCAGTTAAAAAGAGAGGGTCATCCTTTCCCTCTCTCCATCCTCTCCACCCGAACCCAAGAGAGGAGCTAGCCCCAGGACAAAGGGGCCGGGGGCAACTGCTCCAAGCTGCTGAAGACTCGGGCTGTTCTAGCGCTAGAAAGGAGAGTTTGAGACAGATCGTGAAACAGGAGTCTTAAAATGTGTAGCACAGAGCTGTTCTAATACCTGAAAGTACCTGAAATATTAATGAGTCATTGTTCTTTGCAGAGTTTGACCCAAGTCATGAGCAAAGCTAACAGCCGCAGGAAGAACTGAGCAGATGGGTTGCTCTGGGAATGAGTGGCTGGTTACAGGAAGAACTCCGGAAAAGAAATCTGAACTGAAAGTAGAGATTTGGAAGCTGTCAGCACTTCAAAATAATACTAATGAATAATGACATTAACAAAACATCATTTTGTTAACCATAACAGTTAACGTTTATTGACCTCTTATTGCTTGCCAGGCACTTTATTGAGAGTTTTATGCGGATTATATAATATAACTCTTCAGACAATCCTGTGAGGTAGGTCTGGAGACCCAATCACTTTTGTGCCCTATGTACCCAGAAGGAAAATGGAAATTTAAAGAACTTGCCCCAGTTTCCCAGCTGGTAAATAACAGAACTGGTTTCTAAAGCAGTTCTGATTGCAACAGACACTTGCTTCATCCAATTCGTTAAGCTTCCTTCTGAACATTTTCGACAGCATGAAAATACATGTTATCATCCAGACATACGTAAAGTAAAAAGAAAGGAGAACTCTGAAAAACATTTAAAGGAGATGGGTGGAAAATCTAGGGAGGTTAATTTAGATATTCGGTAAGATAAGGTTCCTGAAAGGATGACTGCAATATGCAAGGCTTTTTCTCAACCAGTGTTTATAGCCTAATTTAGGTTGGAGAAGATAAATTTATAATGCAAGCCACCTCTGTCTGGTGGTTCATATGTTTTCACAAGTAAAATGTATGTGTTCTTTACAAAATCACACTTCATCTAATAGCTCTATTCTCTATTCCGTGATAACAGCTGCACCGAGAAAAGTGCACGATTAATAACTTCATTATATGTGTATAACTATACAGAAAAGGTATCGCCAGTGGATAGGCACACATGGCTTTTTAAAAATGGAATATATTTTATGGATCACATTCTCTTTAACATGATTAATTTCATGGGTTACGGAGCATTCTACGTTTCCGGCTACACACAGACTGAACTGAGACCGCCAAGGTCCATTTGTAGCTAAATACCCAAATCTATTGCATCCGTCATCCCTCTTACTTTATGCAGCCACACTTCATTTAGCTGACATGGCTCAGGAACGTGGTATGCCCCATAAATCAATTTTCCAGGTAGCTTACTCACTATAGTCACCAACCGATTCTATTTTAATGAATTCGATGGGAATCTTGACTTGTTCAGTCTTTCTCACAGAAAGTACATCCTGTAAAATGTATCCTTTTCCTGGTAGGCTTGAATCAGCCCTAGAAACATCCGCGTTTGTGCTGCACTCCAACATGGCAATGCCTTGAGGAGGTCATCAGGTGGAGCTGCCTTCCTTTAGACCAAGACCGCATCACGACTGGCACAATCATTCGGAACAGAGCAAATCAAAACAAAGGATGGCACACGCCTTGGAGCCAGCCGCATGTGGTCTCAAATCTTGGCTGTACCATTTAAGGTCTGGGTTACTCTTTAGGTCAGTTATTAACCACGTGTAAGTCTTTGTTCTCCTATTACTAAAATAAGAATTAGACTAAGAATGAGTATTGCATAAGTACGAAGTGTCAGGTGCTGTACTGTGGGGCTTGGCTCCAGAATCAGAAACAGTGGTAGTGAGGTTACAAACACAGACTCTGGAGTCAGACCACTTCCCAGCTCTGTAACCTTAGACAAACTACCCAACTTTGCCATGCCTTACTTTCCTCGCTGGAACAATGAAACCATAGAAATATCTTCCTCGTGGAGTAATTTTGAGAGTTAATATATTCAAAACACTTAGAAGAATGCTGGAATCCTAGTAAGCATTGAGTAAGTGGTCATGGAAATTTCATTTTATCCTCATAGCAGTTCTGAGAGTTAGTTAATATTATGATGCCTTATTCTAGAAACGAGGAAACTATGCTTTGAAGATCTTAAACAATGTGACAGGGTCACACCACTAGTGAGGACGTGCTGGTTCTAGATGCAAGGGAGTAAGCATTAAACATGGCTGCTCTGAGCTCACTCCAAAATGTGCTGTTCACACCGCCAGTGACGGCTCTGAACTTCTGCAGGGCACACATGCACAGCTCTGTGAGGCTACGTTTCTGGCTAGGCTGTCTCCCTACTCCACGCAACATGCTTCTGAAGGTTAAGTGAAACACGACATCTGGGGGCAGCCAACATCGCCTCTGGCACATAAACTTTTAGGAAATGGTGGGCACTCATCACCTCTCCATGCTTCAGTTTCTTTTAGCCCTTTTGGCTGCATTCAGTCTGGAACATTCTGTACCTAAGGAAAAAGTAAATAACTTGTCCATTTAATAATTAGTTACAAGCCATTTTCTGGCCAGAAAAACATACTTTTATCTCCTGCTAGTAAAGGTTCACGGATGTTTTGACAGATGTTTTATTCTGGGTGTGGTAGGCAGTTTCTAAAATGGCCCCCAGTGATCCCCACCTCCCCGTTTGTATGCCCCTGGGCATTCCATTCCCCTTGAGTGTGGGCTGAACCTGGCGACTTGCTTCTCACAAATAGAATGTGGCCAAAGTGATGGATGTCACTTCCAAGATGGGGTACTAAGACGATGGCTCCTTCCATGCTTGCATTCTCTGTCTCTCATCCTCCAACTGGTTCACTGTGTTGAAGCCAGCTGCCTTGTTGAGGGCTGCCTTGTGGGCTGCCCTATGGAGAGGACCCCCTGGTAAGAAGTTCAAGGCAGTCTCTAGGCAAGGGCGGCAAAGAACTGACGCCCTCAGCCTAGCCACCACAAGGAGCTGGATCCTGCCAACAACCATATGAATGTGCCAAGGAGCAGGTCCACCCGACAAACCTTGCAATGACTACAAACCCTGACAGAAGTCTTGTCAGAGACCCGAAGTCAGAGAAACTAGCTAAGCCAGGCCCAGGTTCCAGACTCACAGAAACTGTCAGACAATAAATGTTTTTGTAAGCCACTAAATTCCTGTGTAATTTGGTATGTAGCAATAGAAAAATAATACATTGGGCCTTTTCTACTTAGACTCAAACCCCTGTTTGTGTTTCATTTGGTTAACCAAGATCCCACTACTAAAAATAGACACAGTACCAGCAAAAATCTCTAACATAACTTTTGCTACAGGGTAATGTCATTTTGTGATTCCTTTTTTTGGCAGTCACACTGGACTGTGAGCCCCTTGACCACTGAAACTGTATCTTTTAGCTTTATTTTCTAAAGCATGAGACTCATTATCTAGTAGTTAAGTTATCTGGAGTCAAAGATGAAAGGCAGTTCAGGAGAAGCAAAATTGGCAGAGGATATGGGGAGAAGAAAAAGGGAACTGTGATCAAAGAAGGGATTTCCAAGTTTGAAATCCTACCCAAAAAAATCCTGAATAGAATAAGGTGTGAAATGCAGCAGTAACTCTGCTTGGTGCACAAGCCATTTTTAATTAGCCCAGGAGGAGGAGCTTCTGAGAGGCAACAATCGCATATGAAAGAATTATTGGTGGGCAAAGCTCTCTCCCTGCTTTTGAGAAAGGAATCTGGCTCTAATTGCTAACAGTCCAACCTCCCTCTAACACTTCCTGGCCTCAGAAATGAGTGCCCAGGACCAGAACATCACACCCAGTTCCATTTCCAGAAACAGCATGGCAAGAGTGGACAAACACTTCAACACATCGGAAAGGTGAGACTGCCAGTTTTCAAAAAAAAGGTCTATATGAAGTCTCATGAGTAGAACTTTGAAATGTCAGTGTTACACTGCATTAAGAAAAACGAGGCCAGGTGCAGTGGCTCATGGCTATAATCCTAGCACTTTGGGAGGCAGAGGTGGGAGGATCCCTTGAGTCTGGGTGTTTGAGACTAGCCTGGGCAACACAGCGAGACCTCATCTCTACAATTTTTTTTTTTTAAACTAGCCAGGTATGGTGATGTGCGCCTGTAATCCCAGTTATTTGGGAGACTGGGATGGAAGGATCATCTGAGCCCAGGAGGTTGAGGCTTCAGTGAACCGTGATCATGCCACTACACTCCAGCATGGGCAACAGAGTGAAACACTGACTGAAAAAACAAAACAGAACAAAAAAATGGTGAGTGTGGTGGCTGATACTTGTAATCTTAGCATTTTAGGAGGCTTGGGTGGGAGAATCACTTGAGGCCAGGAATTTGAGACCAGCCTGGGCAACATAGCAAGACCTCATCTCTACAAAAAATAAAAAATAGAAAAAATTAGCCACGTGTGGTAGTGCATGCTTGTAGTCCTGGCTACTAGGGAGGCTAAGGCAGAAAGATCACCTGAGCCCAAGAGGTCAAGGCTGTGGTGAGTCAGGATCATATCACTGCACTCAAGCCTGGGTGACAGAGTAAGACTCTGACTTGAAAGAGAGAGAGAGAGAGAGAGCGCACTTGTTTAGTGCAGTAACTATCTGCCCTGATCGTTGATGATAATTACTTTTTCTATAACTTTGTGGGGATATTTCAGGAATGTCACAATTGGGTTTTGTGTAATAACTACTCTACTTTTAACAGACTTATTTTCTTAGTTTTATTGCCCTTGTATTTTTTTTTTTTTTTTGAGTTGGAGTCTCACTCTGTTGCCCAGATTGGAGTGCAGTGGCCGCTCCCGGCCACCGCAGCCTCGACCTGCTGGGCTCCGGCGATCCTTCCGCCTCAGCCTTCTGCCCGGCTAGTTTTTTTATTTATTGTAGAGATGAGGTCTCGCTTGCCCAGGTGGGTCTCGAACCCGCGGGCTCAGGCAATCCACTCACCTCAGCCTCCCAAGGCGCAGGATTACAGGCTGAGCCACCGAGCCCAGCTTGCCCTTGTATTTTTGTGCTTTTAACTTAATAGAAAAAATACTAGAATATCTATGTTAATCTAGTCTATTACTTGCCACTCATATAATTAGCCACAGAATAGGGAGAGCGACTATATCCTATGGAAATAACAAAGACCAGATTGGGTTCAATTCTCTGATGTGCTGCTAACTAAACATGTCTTTAGATAATACTTCTTTATGGCGTAGTGTCTTCATTGATCCCATTATTATGATGACTTCCGTAGAATTTTTGTCTAAGTCAAGTGAGATGTGCCGTGTAAAGAGCCTTTGACAAGGTTGGCTGAGTTGTTCAATGCAAACTATCACATAGACGCCAGGTTCCATCCATTATGGCCTTCCAGAAAGCTGACTCACCTTCTCTAAGAACCTTTCTCTTACTCTAGCTTCATCAGCAATATCCTTTTCACTAGATTTCTTCTGCACTTTGTGTGTGTTTTATATTGTCATGTGCTTATTTATAATTACTAGAATTTCTATTCAAGTTAAAGGTACCAAAGTACAAAGTGTTATGATTGTCAAAGTCAACCCCCATCTGCCTATTAGCATCAAGCCAAACCAAATGTGTGCTTCCATGTAATGTGTTAATCTGCTGCCGCGGGAGGAACTCCTCTCATCACCCTTTTTCCAGCTCTTCCTTGCATCCAGTGAGTTCCTCTACACCATACACAGTAAAACTGATCACAAATGTGTCACAGTGTGAGTGAACCTTGGTTGACTTAGATATCATCTTGTTTTCTTCCTTAGGGTTTCTGCTTTCACCGCTTCATGGTCCCAGACTCATTTTTCCTTGTCTTCGGGAGCGTGGAGTCATGGGAGGGAAAGGGAAGGGAAGCGGCTGACGGTCTCCACGAGACTACCTCACTGAGGATTCTGTCTCAACTGGAACATGACCGAGGCACTCAATCATGAGGCCACCACGGGCCAGGTTAGCATTGCAGCTCCTCAGTT
This sequence comes from Tarsius wallacei, assembly GCA_963574415.1. NCBI lineage: Eukaryota > Metazoa > Chordata > Mammalia > Primates > Tarsiidae > Tarsius > Tarsius wallacei. The sequence continues at coordinate 16,627 of CAUYQG010052144.1, forward strand.
AAAGTCGAGGTACCCTCATCTTGAGTTACTCTCTGGCATGAGAGCATCTTCCAGTGCTTCCCAAATCACTCAGACTGTCAGTTTGGGCACTCTTATTTCCCAGGGTACACCGGCTATCCCCCTACTATCAGTCCATCTTCTTGAAAGTATGTGGTCAAGAGCCCAGAGCTGTGCTCTTTTCTACCAGACAGGAAGTGATTCCTAGGAAAAGTGCCTAAAGTTAAGTCTTCCTTTGTGTGCATGCCCTTATCAAAGCATCTGTCACAGCATTGTGTTGAAGTTAACCTAGTCTTTCCATTCAATGTCTACATTATTTGCAGACAGTTACCAGATCTTAGCATACTTTTTTAAGGGCTATACATTTATGTGTCATTTGAATTGAATTTAAGTGAGAGAAGTGATACTGAGAAATTATAAACTCTGAGTTATGACTGCTATATTTTATATTATCAAAACAGAAAATGCTCCTAAAAGTCTTGCAACAAAAATGTAAAGCAATTTCAAACATAAATTTTCTAGAATCTTGAATTTTAAATGTAAAAAAAATCATTTCTTATTCCTTAGTATTGCTGTCATTAAATTTTTCAATATTGTGTACATGTCTCAATGTCAATATATATTCAGATTCTAATTCTTTGACTTAAGTCATTGTTGCCTTATCCAATTGCCATCATGACTACCTCACAAAAACAGAAAATCTTTTCATTTTAAAGTAAATATGGTTGTACCAAATAGGATGACAAAAGATTGTGAGTGCTTGGATAAGCAGTGGTTAGGAAGCAGAAGCGCATAATATTTTCTATATTAATCATGACTTAAAGAGATAATAAAGTCTTAAAACTAAGCAGCTGAGTAATTGAGTAACAGAATACAAATTACTTTGAGTAAAAAAGCTAGTCATATCATTTTTTGTCCTAGATCATTAATCTTAGGGTATTCTTACTTATGCTTTATATTAATAATAGAAGGTCTAATGGTAATACAAGCAAAATAAATTCAACTCTTTTTAGTGATTCCTGATGGCTCCTTGATTTCAGAGTAGACGGATCTCCTTAGATTATAATGTTCTGTGAAATTGGCCATGCCTATAAGCTTCCAATGCTAACCGAGTGTATTCATTTCTCTAATACTGCCCCAAACCACATACCCGTCTGCAAGTACACATAAAGAATCTCCAGGGGCACAGCTTTTATTTTCTTTAATATGACAGAACTTAATTCTCTCTTAAAAAGCAGACAAAGTTGCATTTTGTGAAGAGCACACTGTTGCCATTCACGCGGTGTTTTTTCACTCACTCCCCGGTGTTTCTTCACTCACTCCCCAGCGTTTCTTGAATAAGCGCAGCGTGCCAGCCAACTCTTGCATGGAAAACTGCAGTCCAGGGGGCATATCCCAACCCTTGAGCTGATTGTGGCCATTTGAGCACAGCCCAAGCAACCGCAGTGACGCATCTTAAGCACTACACCCAGCAGAAGTCCATCCACTCATTTATGTTCTGTTACCCAGATTCTCCGTTACAGTGTCTAGGACCCCAACTGCAGCGGCTCTCACAGAAGTCTCAAGTTCACCTGCAAACAACCTGAAGTGAACGATCATGATCCCACAGCCCTCTTGTCCGCGAACACAGAAATATTCCACTCCACCAGCACCGTTCAGGCGCGTCCTTTCTCCCCAAAGGCTGTGAACGCGGGTGCTATTCTCCTCCCCTTGTTCATTCATCCGTCTTTACTGGCCGTACAAGATTGTTTTTCCTCTTACTTGCTACAGGAAAATATTAAGAAACTAACTCGAAGGAATAAACTCATAAATGAAACTTCCAAAGATAAGAGAACGAAAAAACAGCACCAGGTATCTAAAAACAAGTTATAAAAGACATTACATTCATGCATTCTATGCCGTGCATATGACTAGTTGAAGCCTAAGGTGCAGGTGGTGAAGGACTTCACCAACAGTTATGAATTTAGAAAGACAGATTTATAAAAGAAAAGAGGCAACATCAGGGAACAGCAAGCAGGGCAGAGCACTAGAGGGAGACTGCCTGCTGCCTGCCAAGAGGCAGAAGTTAGCGTGGCAGAGGCTGGTGTCTGCCAAGAGGCATCCGGGCCTGGTGTGGCATAGGGGAATTGCCTATGTGGCACAGAGAAATTTGCAAAAGGGAAGTTACTTGTATGATGGTTTCCACAAGAAGGCTGATTGATTGTGGTGTTCTGTTTTCTTGAGAGAGGGTTAATTAACAACAGTAGTTAACTTCTTTTCCACTTACTGCAGGCCAATGGTTAGTTTACTACAATGATTTACAGTTGTTTGGTGAACGTTTACAATTTTTGCTGTGGTCAGTAAATTTCTTTGTAACATTTGTACAATCTTATCCTGAGATTTTCTTCCTCTGTATAATTGACACAATTGTTGTTGGCCTAATTGGGCCTCATATTTCTCCACATTTTACACTTCAAAGCCACAGGAATTTGTCTGGAAAAATGAGGATGAAATGGGTAATGAATCTGAAACAAATGGGATTGAATATTTCACAAGGGCAGAATGATCCATAAGGGATGAGAAATTTGGAAGGGACTTGGGCATAAAACTGAAAGACATGCAAATAGATGAATGGACCTGCAGTCAGATGAGATTACAGCAAAGAAAAACTGCTGACATGCCATCAAGAATCCCTATTACACAACACAAAGGGTACCTGGCCCTGTACCAGGGGGAGTGAGGCAGTTGGAGGCCCAAACTTCACTGCATGTAGCCTACTTGAGTCGTTAATTCTTACTTGTACCCCACATCTCTATAATAGGATAACATTTCATTTTTAAAAAGAATCTGTATAATAAGCTTGGACTAGGAGATGATATACATTTAAATTATTTATTAGTATTTGGCAATGATGCATGATAACACATTTATTTATAATTGACCACTATTTTTATTCATTTGTATCTAATCAAAATTGTATATTAATTAGGGTCTTGGTATTATTTAGAGTAGAGAAAAACTGTTTAAATTCTGCTGGGCACTCATTCTTTATAAGATACTAAATAACCCTGAAGTGAAAAAATAAAGCATCACTGTATATAGGCTGCAAGTCTCAGGAGATGCTCTTATACAGAGCTACTGGTAAGTCAAAGAGGGCTTCTCTCATTTTTTCCCTTGGCTGACATGTTCTTGGCCTTGAGTATTATCCTACGCCTTCTTTGAGTCAGCTGTCCCTCCTACGTACTCCTACAAATCTTAACACTTTTTCTTCACAGCACCCATTAACCCCTATTTTATTAGCTTTTATTACCCGCTAGATTGTAACTTAGAGTGAAACTGCATTTTGCTAACTAATATAGCCCAGCAAAGTCCTCAGAACATAGTAGGCAGTCAATAAATATTTACTGAAACAATAAATGAATACCTAAATAGGAGCTATGCCTTGCCAGAGTCAAAAATATCGAAACTAAAAGAAATCTGTCACTTCCTGATAGGAAGAATCTTAGTGAGGATTAGTGTCATAGTCCCTAGGAAAAGTGTGCTCATTAGAAGTTTTGGCTTCTATGCAGTAGGCACCCAACCTAATGACACTCTCATTGTGGTGACAAAGAAAGGCAGAGAAACTAGACCCATTTCTGCCCAAGTCTGATTTTCAGAGTCCATCAGTTCATTTTCTAGGGTCTGTGACACTGTGTTTCATATATTCAGAATTCCTTCTAATGACTGAGGCCCAATAAGACTATAATCTCTAATGTGCTGTTTAAATAGAATGGCGTTAAAAGTTCACAAACTTTAAAATACCAACTACAATACAATTCCACTGAAATTGCTTGTAACTGCACCATATCCATGTTTTATAAAGGGACAAGCTAGAAATAAATTAGAGTTTTGGTCATTGCGCTGAGAGCGGTGGTGATGGGCTGAAGACCGGAGCTTCTCCCCAATGCGGTGGCAGCCAAAAGCAGCAGCAGTGCTTGGAAAAGGAACATGGAGTTACAGAAATGGCCACAAAGTGAGTATTTTTGTTTGTTTTTTTTTCTGTTTTTTTCTTCTCTCTTTCTGTTTTTGTTCACATTTTTGTACTTGTTTGTTTCTGTTATTTTAATGTTGTTGTTGTTTTTTTTAGATTTTCTGTTTATGCAGGTAATATAAGCTAATAAAATAAGGGTTAATGGGTGCTGTGACAGAAGAAGTGTTTTTTTAGATTTTCTGTTTGGGTATTTTTGAGGGTAAGTTCATCAACAGGGGTTTTTGTTTGTTTGTTTGTATGATTGTGTGTTTTTGTTGTTTTATTCTGTCTTTGTTTCTCTATTTACTTATTAGTTGATGCATCGGTCTGTTTTCCCTCTTCTTTTTTCTCTTCACCTTCCTTTTGTCTTTTGAACACTTTTTCCCCCCTATTTCTTAATAGTCAACATATGTAGCCAGGTGCAATGGCTCATGTCTGTGATCCCAACATTTTGGAAAGCAGAGGCGAGAGGATTGTCTGAGTCCATGGGTTTGAGACCAGCCTGAGCAACTTGGCCAGAGCTTGTCTCTACAATAAATTTTAAAAACCAGCCAGGTGTGGTGGTGCACACCTGTGGTTCCAGCTACTTGGAAGACTGAGGTGAAAGGATCGCCTGAGCCCAACAGGTTGAGGCTGCAGCAGCCATAAGCATGCCACTGCACCATAGCCTGGGTGACAGAGAGAGACTCCAACTCAAAAAAGAAAACCAAGCACAAAAATAAATAGTTAACATATTTCTTGAGTAGTGGTTTTCTAGTTATAAATAATTTTATTTAATATAAAAGTAAAGACTTAAGTCCTCATATCTAATTATTAAAAAAATTCATTTTGTATAACTTCATTTTTAAATTTATGCTATAAGTTACAAGAATGAACCTATTGATTTTAAGGAAGAGGGAAATAAGCCTAATAAAAATTTACTACAATTTAAATTTTCAAAGAACAAATGTTAGTGAAACGGTTAGGACTATTTAATTAGCAGGATATTTTCTACCATGGTGGAAGATTTCATAAAATTTAACACTTTGTTTCTTCAGAAATATTGAAGTTTTGCTTCATTTTGACTTACTGGAACACACAGATCTACAAAAAAAAAAAAAGTAATGAGTCACGAGAGGCAAGACAGTGACGGAAATGGTTGGAGCGTAAGAGTCTCCGCAAAAGCCAGTGTCCACAGAGACTCTCTGCGTGACTGGGTGTGTGCCAGTGGGTGAGTGAAAGTCCGTCTGAGGGGAGACTCGGGTTCATGCACCCAGGGCTCCCCTCCAGAGGTGACTGCAACCCCCCACCACCCTGCAGTTGGAGACCCAGCACTCTGGATAGTCTGCCGTTCTCAGGGTTCTAGTGAGAGGAGACAACAGAGAACAATGCTCCTCACCACCTGGCACCTGGGCCACACCATCACCTGAGGCAGCAGGCTGGGTACTAACAGCAGGAATGGTAGAGAAGGCTGGGTGTGGAAATCTGGAACAAAGCCCCACCACTGATGATAAGACACCCACTGGTGCCACCTTCTCTGTCCTGAGACCAGGCAGAGACCTGCAGTGTTCTGCCCAGCTCTGCCAGCCTGCAACCTGAGACCCAGAGCCTACCACCACACCCCTCTTGGATCGACCATGGGACTCAGAGACAGCTGCCCCTCCCCCATGCTGGGCCAAGCACAGACACCTCTGATCTGAGTGGGAGACTTGACAGCAGCAGCAGCAGCAGACAAGTCAGGTGAGTCTGGATCTGATGCATCCTGCTCCCACAACAGTCCATGAGGCATCTGACCCATGCTGAGCACAACCCTATCAGCTTGCACTGAGAGGGGTGGGGACAGGCTGCAGACTGGAGATTCTCCCTAGTGTGGCGGCAGCCAACAGTGGTGGCAACCAAAAGCAGCAGCAGTGCTTGGGAAAGGAACCTGGAGTTACAGAAACAGTCACAGAGCAAGTTTTTTTGTTTGTTTATATTTTGGTTTTTTGGGTTTTCCTGTTTTTTTCTTCTCTCTTTCTGTTTTTGTTTATGTTCTCATGCTTGCATTTTTTCTGTTATTTTAATAGTTTTTAAAAAGCTTTTCTGTTTGTGTATGGGTATTTTTGAGGGCAAGATATCAACAGGGTTTTTTTGTTTGTTTTTTCTGTCTTTGTCTCTCTGTTTATTCGTTAGTTGGCATGCCTGTCTGTTTTCCCTCTTCTTCTTCACTCCACCTTCCTTTTGTCTTCCTCCTTCCTTTTCCATTCTTTTCCGTTTTCTTATCTCATTTTGCTTTCAGGGGGCAAGCATACACTGCATGGAAAGATTATAAGGTGGTAGGAAGTGGGTTCCAGGGAGCCCACACACCTGTCAGCAGATACTGGGATCTGCAGATAGCTTCTGAATCACAACTCCTCCTTTAATCAAACCTCAAAACTTCAAAAAGCACAGCCCCTCACCCTCAGTCCAACTTCAAAACTGAACAAAGCCAGAGGATTTACATAAGGAAGAATAGGGAATCAAGTAGACAGAGGTAAAAGTTATCCCCCCATCACTGAATAACAGAATTAAAGTAGAGGTAAGAAAAAGTGTGGGGGGGACCTTCAAAAATGAAGAAAAGTCAAAGGAAGAATATGGGTCTCTTACAGACCCCTGGGAAGACAACTAAGAATACAGACTTTAGAACTCAAACAATGAAGAGCTCCCTGAAAGACTGGTCTCAAACCACACATCCAGCTATCAAGATATTAATAGAATAAATAGAAATAAGGAGACACAAGAGAAAAAAATGAAGAAGTTGATAACAGCAATAAAGAATACAGTGAATGAAATAAATAACAAACTGATACACATGGAAAGGATTAACAAAGCAGAAGAAAGAATCTCGATCAAATATGAAACTAATCCAAGCTGTTAAAAACATAGAAAAGAAACATAAAACAAAGTCTCCAAGTGATTATATCAGGAGGCCAAACCTAAGACTAATTGGAATTCCTGAGGCAGATAGAGAGACAGAGACCACCCTGGAACATATCACCCAAGAAAACTTCCCTCATCTCATCAGAGATGTGACCATTCAAACACAAGAGATACAGAGAACCCCTGCAAGACAACAAATGAGGAGACCAACTACCAGACACATACTAATTTGCTTACATAAGGTAGGTATGAAAGAAAAAATCCTAAAGGCAGCAAGAGAGAAAGGTCAGACTACTTACTAAAGGAAGACCAATTAGGATAGCAGCAGACCTATCTATAGAAACATTTCAAGCTAGGAGATACTGAGTCCCATCTTCAGAGTTCTAAAAGATAAACAATTTCAACCAAGAATAACCTACTCAGCCAAGCTAAACGTCATCAGTTAGGAAGAATTAAAATCTTTCCCAGACATCCAATCCCTAAGAACATACGCTGCCCTCAGACCATCTCTGCAAGAAACACTTAAGAAAATATTATCAGCCAATCAGGGACAGAGCTTAAGATGACAGCCGACAGGTCATGCTATAAGACTCTCCATGGAGGCATGTTAATAAAGACTCACTGCTTGAGTAGGTGGGCGCTTGCAGGAGAATGAAAGTCCATCTGAGATGACACAGGTGTATGCACCCGGGTCCCCTGTCTAAGAGCAACTGCAAGCCTCCACTGCCCTGAAATAGAGCGCAGCTCACAAGATCGCATGCAGAAACATCTACTGCTTGCAGGAACGCACCTAAGAAAAGCCTGCTGTATCCAGCTGATTCCCAGTATAGCACCAGATGCACATCATCACCTGTCATACCATATCCACTGGAGCACAGGATCAGATTACTGGAGAGAGAGCATCAGGGAATCTTGAGAGGAGTCCATGCCTGTTGAGGTACCGCCCACCGAAGCCATTTTCCAGGTAGAGATTTGCATTGCTCCGCCTAGCTCCCCTCCAGCCTCCAACTTGTTGCCTAAATGGCACAGACAAACAATTGCCCCAGGCATTCCCTCACCATTGAAGTAGGAAAGAGACTGCTCTGGACTTTGCCTCAGCACTTCAGCACCTGGTAGAGAGCTGGAAGAGACTGCAGATGGAGTCCAGAGATCTGATCTCTGTGAATGGCAGATCAACTACTCAGGGCTTGATCATGGTCCAGAGGAAATATCCTGAGAGCACAAACTTCAGAGGGACCTGACCAGTGCTGAGTTCCAAGTGCCCCACCTTCTACCCTGATACAACTGTGGGACAAAGAGTGTGGCCAGAAAAGGATGAGAAAGAACTCCAAAGAGATCACTGATGAGTCTGGGGTTGACCCAAGTCCCCTCCTCCCCAGAAATTCTCTGAATATCAGACCCACACACTGAGAAGGACAAACCCAGACAGAACCTGGACATCAGTTGCAATAGGAGAACCCCATTCCAGGATAGGCCTGGCTAGGGCAACCTCATGAAAGTACATACCTGGGGAAGAGACTATCCTGTACATCCCCACCAGAGATCTTCCTGACTATAAAAGAGTGGGAGGGGAAGACTGCAGCCCCACCCACCTCCACTGCCCCCCCACCTTCCCCACTTTATTCTCTAAGGAGAGAGTGAAAGAGGTGGCTCTGCAGGAGAGATCTGATTAAAGGAACAACTACAGAGACTGCCACAAGAGGACAGGTGTTTTTTATTTGTTTGTTTTGTTCTGTTCTGTTTTGTTCTTTAAATTTTCAATTATTTTTTAAATTAAAATTTTTTCTGTTTGTTAGTTCATCTATTTTAAAAATATTTTTCTTTTGTGCATGAATGTGTATGTGAGGCTTTGATCTGCATCCCCCCCCCATTTTTTTCTTTTCTTTTTCTGCTTCTTTCTCCTTTTATTTGTCATTCTCTGTTTATGTGTAATGTGAATGACTGACCATCTTTTGATTTTGTTGTTGGTTTTTGCGCTTTGTTCTTCTGGGGTTTTTTAAATATTCGTTTTGTATAGTTTAAGGGGTGTGTTAATATATGTGTGAGGGTTTCACCTGAATCCCCATCCTTTTTTTTTTTCTTTTTCTCCCCACTTCAGTCTTTTTGTCTTTCTTCTCTATTCACTTTGTACTAGGCATGTGGCATGTGTGTGTGTTTAGTTTTCTTGGTTTTGTTGTTGTGGTGGTGGTGGTTTGTTTTGTTCACTTTGTTGTTATTCCAGATTGTTTTGTAGTCTGTGTTAGTTTCTGCTTTGCATCATCATATAGAGTGATGGTGGGGAGTGGATCTCAGGAAACACATACCACAATAAATGAACATTTTAATTTGTAAGTTGCATCTGATTCCAAGCACCCCATCCCCCACTTTATTTGGATTTCAAAAACTATAAAAGACAGCAAAGCTTCCCATCCACCATCCTGTTTCAAAATAGAACAAATCCAGAGCCCAGATCAGGGAAAAATAGGGGACTGAGCAAACATCAGAAATGAAAGCCTCTCCCACTGACAACGAATAACAGAAATAAAGAAAAAAACAAGACACCTGTCACAAATGAGGAAAAGTCAAAGGAAGACCTCAGGCAATTCCAAGCCTACCAAAGACAAAACTCCTGAGAAATCAGAACTTGGTGCCCAAACAATGGAATTCACCAACAACTGGCCCCAGAATATGACAGGGATTAGGGAATGGTTGGAAAGAGTGAATAAGACTCAAGAAAGACAAGATGCAACACTGAAAGAACTTGTAACAGAGATTCTGGCAATAAAATGTTTCATCCAGGAAATAAATAACAAGATGAAAAGCATGGAAAACAGAATTAATCTAGCTGAAGAAAGAATATCAGAACTTAAAGACCAGAACACGGAATTAACCCGATCTGTAAAAAACATAGAAAGAAGACTCAGAAAGAAAGAACAAAGCCTACAAGAGATGCGCGATTATATCAAGAGGCTGAACCTACAACTGATTGGTATCCTAGAAGAAGAAAGGGAAAATGAGAACAACTTGGAACAAGTATTCCAGGAGGTAATCCAAGAAAATTTTCCCCATCTCACCAAAGATGTGACCAACCAAGCACAAGAAATACAGAGAACCCCCACAAGACATCAAATGAGAAGACCAACCCCTAGATGTATAGTAATTCACCTCCACAAAGTAGGCACAAAAGAAAAATTACTAAAGGCAGCAAGTGAGAAAGGTGAGACTACCTACCAGGGAAAACCAATCAGAACAGCAGCAGAACTATCAGCAGAAATACTACAGGCAAGAAGGGACTGGAGCCCTATATTCAAAGTTCTCAAAGAAAAACAATTTCAAACAAGAATTTTCTATCCAGCCAAGCACAGCTTCATCAGTGAAAAGAATGACTACACACTTCCCAAGAGAACAGGAGGGCAATTAACAGAGAATACAGTACAACAAGGAACTTGAAAACACACACATGCATTAACCCCAAAGTCAAAAGAAAATAAGCAAAGAAAAAACTTTATAAGAACCTCATGACAAGGATAAACAATCACATTCAATAATCAGCCTGAATGTGAATGGGCTAAATGCACTACTGAAAAGACACAGAATGGTGGACTGGATAAGAAACCATGACCCCATTATTTGCTGCATCCAGAAGACTCATCTCACTACAAGGGACACACACAGACTCAATGTTAAAGGATGGAAAATGAGTTTCCAGGCAAATG
>CAUYQG010052147.1:0-47783 GCA_963574415.1 Tarsius wallacei
TGGATTGCCTGAGCCCGTGGGTTTGAGACCTGCCTGGCCAACTCAGCGAGACCTCATCTATACAATAAATTAAAAAATTAGCCGGGCGTGGTAGCACGCGCCTGTAGTTCCAGCTACTTGGAAGGCTGAGGCGGAAGGATCGCCGGAGCCCAGCAGGTCGAGGCTGCGGTGGCCGGGAGCGGCCGCTGCACTCCAGTCTGGGCGACAGAGTGAGACTCTAACTCAAAAAAAAAAAAAAAAGTTAAAAAAAAATGAGAGATTACATTTAAAATAATTTATTTATTATAAATATTAATTTGTGACAAAAATAAAACGAGAAAGCATCTTTTGTTTGTTGTTTATAATCATGTTTTTAGGTAATATAATTAAAATGCAAAAAGAAACCCTGTTCAGTCTCTGAAAACACATAAAAATAAATCATTATGTTCTAAGTAAGCAAAATTAACCAAAAAGCAAAAATAATATTTATACAGTATATCCAAAATATTGAGTATGTGGTAAACATTCAATTCCAATGCTTGCTTCTAAAACACAAGCTTAGAGCATTTCAGTCCTTTGAATCTCTGTTTTTACCTTCTATATGTACTCATACTGTATTTACCTTAAAAGTAAAGGCATTAAGTGATCTAATATCCTCTCTGAAAAGCCCTGTAACCTGCCAATATGAGATCTAATGTTCTAGTGTTTTTGTAAAACCAGTCATAACTCTCAAAAATCTTCTGGAAAACTTGAAAATTAACCAGGTGGGAATAGAATTCTGTGCCCTAAATAAAGACATGGAAGTGAATTCTATCTCAGAAAAGGGAAAGGAGACCGTATGAAGGTGTTTTGTTTTGTTTGGGGTCAGTTATAATATATATGGTATTTTTAAAATTCAGCCAGTACAAATAAAAGTAAAAGCTCGTTATTAGTTACTCAGAAATTACAAAAAAGCTGGTTATTAGTTACTCAGAAGTTGGCTATTAATTACTCAGAAGTTACTCAGTACAAGTAAAAGTAAAAGCTGGCTATTAGTTACTCAGAAATGGGAACACAAAGTTATTACCGATGGTTCTTTGTGATTTCCATCTTAATGAGCAGCTTGTGAAAAAGAAAGCCACAAATTGCCATAAGTGGAACCATCAAGGTAAAACAGAAAACATGTTGGTATCAAGTGTTGTGAGCAATTTTGGTTGCCATAACTTACAAAGAAAACATACAATTGCAACAATAGGTGTTGTAGAGGAAGAGAAGAAAAGACTGAGGTATGCGGTAAGATTAAGAGTTTGGGATTCCGCATGGTAAATTTTTTTTGTTTGTCTATAAAAATCTAATAGGCAAATCTCAAAATACTGAAAAAAAAACTTTGGAGTATATGACAATGGTTCCTGTCTCCTAAATTAAGACACTCTATTATTTACTTCATAATAAAGGATCATACATGGCCAATATACATACTTACATACATAAAATACATATTTTTTCACATATACATATGTAAATATATGAGTGACTGTGTATATACGTATATGTTTATGTATATTTTTATATGTGTGTGTATTTCAATCCAGCCTGACAAGTTAAAAAAAAAAAGAGTAGGAAATATTTTACCTGAAGAAAATAAATTCACTAAATGCTGGGTGTCATGAGAGTTGAGAAATAAATGAAATGGTTCTGATTATTTTAAAACTCCAACATATCAGCATTAACCTTGTTTTAGTGTGGCTTTACACATAGTACTTCTTATTTCTAGAGTAAGTCTCCACTCTTTTTCTGAGCCGAATTTAGTCCAATTTCTTTCTCATGAGTACTCAAAGACTTTGTGAAAATACCACCTCTTCTGGGAAGCAGTCTTCACTTCTATTGTTCATGTTAAATGTCTCTCATGTCCCCTTTCAAGGGCCTCAGGGCCTGCACACCTCATCAAAGCACTGACATTCCCACCTAGTGCTATGTTTTGAGGATAACGCCTTTGTATCTCTAGCAAAGTGTCTGGCATAGAAATAGTTATTTAATAACTTGTTGATTGACTAAATGGGTAGACATTTGAGTGAATAAACACATGTGTGAGCAATAGGATTATTTTTTAAATACTCTTTGTTCAGGAGAAACCCTTGAAATTTGTAGAACTTAGTAAATCTTCTTTGAAGACCTGGAGTATTTTCATTTGGGATATATCTTCAAACATAAAATTTCTTGTTCAGGCTCTCAGATGACTGAAGCTACATCTATGGAGGATACTTTAACACCTACATAATTTTTTATTGATCTAAACTAAGAGATAAGGTGCAAAGGTGTATCAAGTTCAGCATTTTAACTGCAAGAATTGTACCACAGATTTTTTTTTTTAAGTTCACAGATTTTTTTTTTAATGACTTTGTCTCCTTTTTTCCCCTAGGGCAGGGAATATGAATAAGTCATCTAACAAGTAGGAATTAAAGTTACATAAGTTGTATAAATGTACATCTGGATAAAAGGCCTTATCTACCACATTCTTGTCATGATTTCCTTGCAATCCTTGCCTTTTAGTTTCTTTTTCCCTTCCCTCCTTTACCACTGAACTTTTTCCTTTTCTTTTCTTTATGTTATCACTGTCCTTCTATGATACCAAATTAGAGACACTAAATATTACCATCACCAAATCCCTCACACCCTAAAAGATACTTCATCTAGATGAGAGATCCTTTCATGTAATGCTTTGAACTATCTTAAATGCAGATACCCAAACCAAACAGGATAGAAACCCACAACAAAACAGAAATGTATACAAAGCAGCTCAGCTGTGGTTGCTGGATCATTTACAACAGCTAACAGATTAACCTGTCATATAGCAACCTAACAACTCCAGGCTTGGCAAATGCAAAAATACAAATATGCCCTAAATATATCTACAAATTCTAACCGAAGAACAGACTGCCTTATATATGTCTTATATTTGTCTATAAGAAGTAAGCATTTTTAAGCAGAATATTTTTATGGGTTCACAACATTATTTTTCCTCATAAATATCAAAGATTGAAAAAACAAACTATATGCTGATACGAAATGTATGTCTAAATGCTTCATTAATGTATGTGTGCTCATATTTCCTGTACTTCTATTCTGAGAACCCAAACATTCAAATGTTATATACTATTAATCCTGATTATATTTACTAAAATGAAATTAGAACTGTATGAACAAAGAGGACCTGACTACATATCCAGAAACTATAAGGAACTTAAATCAGCAGGAAAAAAAAAAACCCTCCAGTTAAAGTGAAGAAAGAACATGAACAGACATTTCTCAAAGAAAGACATACACGTGGCCGATAAACATATGAAAAATGCTCAACATCACTAACAATCAGAAAAATGTAAATAAAAATCACAATGAGATTCCATCTCACGCCGTCAGAATGGCTGTTATTAATAAGTAAAAAAACAACATGAAGGCGAGGTTGTAGAATAAAGGAACCACTCATACACTGTTGGTGGAAATGTAAGCTAGTGCCAGTACCTATGAAGAGCAGTTTGGTGATTTCTCAAGGAACAAAAAAATAGATCTACCATTCAATCCAGCAGTTCCACTACTGTATATATATTACTATCACCAAAAAAAAATCTTTCTACCAGAAAGACACTTACATTTGTATATTTATCAAAGTACTGTTCATAATAGCAAAAACATGGAACCAACCCAGGTGCCCATCAGCAGCGGACTAACAAAGAAAATGTGGTACACAGACACTGTGGAATACTACACAGCCATAAAGATTAATGAAATAAAGTCCTTTGCGGCAATGTGAATGCAGCTGGACTTCATTATTTAAAGCAAATTTACACAGAAACAGAAAACAGAACACTGCATGCTCTCACTTTTAAGTGGGAGCTTAAACATTGGGTACTTGAAAACATAAAAATAGGAACAACAGACACTGGGGCCTCCTAAAGGAGGTACAAGGAGAGGGAAAAAGGAGGTCAAATTATCAATTGGATACCACGTACACCATTTGGATGGTGAACTTATCAAAAGCCCAAACCTCACCATCATGCAATATGCCCATATAACAAACTCGCACATGTACCCATTGAATCTAGACATTTTTTTTTTAAAGAGGACCTGACTAGCTGGAGAAGTAAAAACGTATTCAAAAAATCTTCTGAGGACCTATGATGGTCAAATTTTAAAGTTAAGGCCCTAGTGGATTCAAAGTAGTATGAGAGATATTCTAAGACCACAGAAAATACCCAGTTTTACACAAACGGGTAAATAAAAATGATTATATATAAGATAGATTAAAATAAGTGGCATAAAGAATTTTTGACAATGCATGATTTCAAAGCAACTGAAATTCTAAAGTCCACCGAAGGGAAGAGGAACCTCGCTGGATGACTACCTTATCTTGCCATTCTTCATGTCCTACTTTGCAAATTGCACTCACTCTCATGATTTAATCACTAGTCCTCCGTACCAATGACCCACAAGGTTTTATCTCCAATCCTGTATATACTTCTTGGGCTCATACTCTCACAACTATTGAATGGACCTCTTTACTTAAGTATCTCCAAAACACATCATACTATATATGTTCAAAACTTTCAGTTCCCCTAGCCTCAAACCATCCTCCTGTGATTCTATTTCAGTGACTATGCAAACCACCCTTCTACATTCTCAGGTTCAAAATATTAGACTCCTCCGCTATCTGACTCCTAACCTTGAACCAAATGTGATTCCCTATTAAGTGAGCTGTCTAAAGTAAAGTCTTAAATGAATTAACAGCCTGAAAATGAATTTTTGTCTCCAATGTGTGTAGTCACAATCCCCCCAACAAAAGGATCACCAGTCCATCTTGCATTGCCTGTGTTCATAAATATTTCAACCCTACTAGGCTCAAGGGACTGTGGGTTACTCATAGTTTTATCTGTTCTGGCACAGAATAAGCACTCAATACACATATACTGAACTGAGTCAAATGTGATATGAATATAGAAATCTCCAAGCGATTAAAGCTCTCCACAATTTATTGTATTAGATGGTCTTCAGGATGGTACATTAGAAGGAAAATAAAAATGATTTAAAAAAATCAAAGGATCTTCAATTTGAGCACTGAGAGAATTCCAGAAAAAAATCTGTAGTAGCTGGGATCCTTTTGTATCTGGAACCACCACTTTTCAATCTAATGCTCTGTAGTTATTTTTATTTTATTTAGTACAATGCTGGCTGGGTCAGCTTTGAATTTCTAACAAGCTTTTCCTCTGCCCCTCCCATATGGATGATAATCCAGGTCACAGTGAATTTCTCAAAGAAAGTCTTAAGGTGGCACAAACGTTTTTATGAGATTCCTTTAGGCTTTTAAAAAGCTAGCATGGCTTTTTTTTTTTCCTTCTTTCTATTAGGTTATACTATATTTTCAGGGTCAGGAGTTTTCTTTCATGTTGATACTTTTATATTAGATTATAACTTTGCTGAGTCCCTTTATATTTTACAGCCAAATAAATGTTCAGTTGGACTCCATGTGGCTAGTGTATAATGCAGAATCACAAAGAGCGGAGGGTGAGAATTGTGTCCAGCAGATCATTTGAACTGCTTAAATTAACAAATCTTGGAGTCTTCAATATGAAGGAATATTTATTTTTCAATTCCCTATAATTGTAAAAAAATAAGGCTTCAATTCTATAATGACACTAATATCTTTGTGTGTGTACCTACTGATGTATTAAAAAATTTATAGAGCATCAATTACATACACAATTACCTATACAATGGTAGATCAAAATGCAATAAATCATGGTCGCTGATTGACTTATTTCAGAGACAATCTATTCCAATGCCAAAGTTTTTATTTTCTTTTCTCAATCAAGTTTTATAAGAAATGTTTTAAATTTTATTTTTTAAAGTCTAATCTAATAACTACTATTTTAAGATTATTAAGAAATTATGTTTTCAGAACTCCAATGCTACAGAGATCTAATTATAATAAAGAGAACAGCCGGGCTCGGTGGCTCAGCCTGTAATCCCGTGCTTTGGGAGGCCAAGGTGAGTGGATTGCCTGAGCCCGCAGGTTCGAGACCCACCTGGGCAACTTGGCGAGACCTCATCTCTACAATAAATAAAAAAAAAAAATTAGCCGGGCGTGGTAGAGTGTGCCTGTAGTTCCAGCTACTTGGAAGGCTGAGGCGAAAGGATCACCGGAGGCCAGCAGGTCGAGGCTGCAGTGGCCGGGAGCGGCCACTGCACTCCAGTCTGGGCAACAGAGTGAGACTCCAACTCAAAAAATAAAATAAAATAAAATAAAATAGAAAATAAAGAGACCACTGCCCTCAGGGGTGCCAGTGATTGTGAAAATTCCTTCCCCTACTAAAATTCTATGATTCAATGAATCTTGAACCCCCTAAAAATGATGAGCAGGGAAGATGACACTGTAATCCTTTATAAGGTTGTTTGAGGAAACAGTAATATTTGAAGATACTGGACAAAAGTGCTATTTGTTGATATCTGACACATGCATGAATATTGACGCTTTAATTTTGTTTCATTAAAACACCTTTCATGGTAAAGAGATTTTAAAATTCCCGAGTGTCTTCCATACTGTAAGTCAAATGGTTCAATACTTTGAATAAATTGCCTCTATTCAAACTGCCTAGACTAATTCTTGAACTTACATTAATAATAAAGAATTGAATTCCCCCAGATCAAAAATCAGTCCCAAACAGTATGGAAGCTATACGCCAACTTAAAGGAATAAAAATATTTCATTTAAAAATATCTTATTACATTTTGCTAAAATGATTGATATTCAGTCAAACATTTATTAATTTTAGTGACTTACTAAAGCAGTATACATACCTGGTATATGAGAAGACTGTATAAGTAACAGGGTTATAATATTTGACATTAAGTAATACATATTTTTATATTTAACATTAAGCATAACATTTCTTTAATACATAAAATAACTATGTCTAAACCTCAAAGTAAAGTGTGTAAATATTTTCAGCCAGTGATCAAATAGTTTCAGTGCAAAAGAAACCTGCAGTCATAGTTATACCTAAGGGAGTGAATACCTTAGGCAACCCAGTTGTTCCAGATGTATAAAGAATATACAGTGGATGTTCTGAAAGAACAGGAACACAGTCATGTGATTGGGCTTTTGCCATCTCTTCATCCCAATCAAGATCACGGCCTGGCGTTAAAGGAACTGTCTCCTATACAGCAAAAACATAGGAATATGCACTGTGAAAAACAAGATTAAACCAAGAGACCAGAAAATAGATAAATCCATCTAAGACAGAGCATCTGATTGAAAAACTATATATGGCACTAAACACCAGACTTATGACTGAAAATTTCAAGCTCCTAAGTTAGATAAATGTTTATAAAAAGTCCTACAGCTTGATATTGGCATCAAAGGAACTGACGGAAATAACATGTCATATTCAAACCTAGGGATACCCTTAAATTCAATCTGATGCAGTTATGTTTCTAGCAACACGCAGAGTTTAACAGCGTTTCATGTTTCTATAGATGTATGTTTATACTAATAGCTTTACACACTAATTTCTATTTTTCATAACCTATTTATTTTACTTTGGAAGTGCAGTCTTCACAATGAAATGTCAACTAACCCTTTAAAATTTCTCTTTATACATTTAGGAATAATACTGCAGCTAACATATCCAAATGAGTAAATGTTAAATTTTTTCAGGGGGAGGGAGGAATTCTACTTTTGCTTCACAAGGAACAAAAACCAGTTTGAAATTTAGTCAGAATATGTGATATATCTAAAATGTTATCTAAGTTTTCCTCCTTCTGAGTTATTAATTAATGCAGCAGAAATGTTTGTTTTCTCTTTCTGTTCTGAGAACCAGGCTCTGTGTTATAAACTTTGTGATAACAGAATCATGAGCTAAACAGGTACACTTTTAAAGAAATTAAACAGACCTCTAATGGGGGAAGTACAGCTATTTAAGCAGAGTTAATATCCATTAAATGTTTGGTTATTTCCTGAAATGTTAACTAAAGCTCAAGATCACATATCAGGAAGTTTATAATTGGTGAACATGTTAGCACAGTAACAAGTAAGCCTACTTATTCCTCAAAGAAAGTTAAGGAGATCTGCCATCTAGAGATGTATGTAACCATTGCATCAAGGTGATCCTGACTTAAGCCCAAAGGCTCTGAGTGGTTTAGAAAAGACAAACCAGAGTTCTTAATACACTAGTCAGAATTGGAAAACAACTGGTCACATATTTAAATAGGTACATTGACAAATTACTACTTCAGTATAATATCACAAATATAGCCTGAATGAATAAACATATTTGAATCAAAGAGCCTTTATGAAGATGAAATTTCAGGCCCAACTGGCTTCTTTAGCCTCATTCTGTGCCATTCAGATAAATAAAACAGTGACCAACTATGATCCACTTGTTTGTATGCATCAGATAAAAGCAATTAATATCAAATTAGCAAACTTTTGACATCACAGTTACAGACCTATGAATATCATCACACTACATAATAAAAATTTTCAATTGCGTGATCACCAAAATAATTACAGGTTACTAATTTTTATAGACCACTGATGAAATTAGGACTTGAATAAATGGTTGATCGTTCACCAGACTAAGAAATATAGGCATGTGTCAAGGGGATTTGACAAAATGTAGAAAAGGAAAAAACAAACATTTTGATTTTATATACATGCATTTACTTCTATAGATATTTCTTTCCTAGTTATAATTCTTAAAAGACAGTACTGGGAAAGCACCAGGGGTGAGTGATGTGACATTCCTTTGATTTTGTCATTGGTTGCCTGAGGCTTAGGAGTGGTAGCCAGGTTTTTGACCTCCTCTGGCAAAAGTGCAATCCTGGATAAGGAGACACACCACTGAGCCTCATAATTTGTGTCTCTCTAAACTCAAAGCAAGACCAGTCCACTGGGCTTAATTACAGCCTAAAAAGCAAGTCTATAAAGAACAAGAGACTTTTAAAGCTCTTGACAATGTCACAATAGAGGAAAGGGTATGGAGGAAAAGGGAGAGGCAGAAAAAGCAAGCTAGTTATTGGAGGTAGTGGCTCTCTATTAAGAGGAAGGATAAAAGACTTGCATTAGAAAAATCTGATAAAGAACACTGATATCCATATCCAATTTGTCTATAGTGAAAGAAATAGCATACATTTTGTTGGTTAAAAGTAATTAAACTAGAGTTTAAAAGGTGGCTCCACCACTTATTAGCCATGGTTTTGGACTATGACTTCTTCCATTATCCAGTTCCTTCATCTGTAAAATGGGGCCAGTAATAGCATTTATTATTTCATTGGTTTGTGACAATTAAATTTTTAAAAGAATTTGGAAGTAGTTAGCCTTGGGCCTAGTACTTCACAAGTTCTCTGCAAATTCTATATGAATCTGTATCTGTGTGAATATCACACATATAGTCACATAAGCACACTGTGTGTCTGTGTGTGTGTGTGTGTGTGTGTGTGTGTGTGTGTTCCTGTCATTCTTCTCAAATTTTCTGACCCAAGGCTGTCTTTATTGCTGACTTTGCATTTCCTGATTTAAACGGCAACAAAGCTTTTTTTAAAAAAACGCATGCTTGAGGTTACCTGAAAGAAACCTTAAATTCTCCTTCAAGTTAGTAAGAACAATAAAATCATTCAGTGCAGCAGTTCATAAACCACAGACTACTAAAACTTTTACACAGGAATTTAATGTGGTAATGGGAATTGCTAGGTAGTAATCAAAATGACATACTTTTAACACTCTCTGTTCTCACATCTTGTCATTTAAGTATTTTCTAATGATAACCTCTCAAGAGTTCTACAAATTGTACATGATTCTTTGCACCCTTATAATTTCTCTTCAGAAAAAAAAATAAATCTGCTAGAAAGCCAAGTTGGTCTCATAAATAGCTGGAGACTTGCTTGGGTGTAGAAATAAAGTAACCACCAGGAGTTACCAGGAAAAGTACTTTAATATATTTGTTGATATATTATACTGCTTTATCTTCTTCCATGGATCACAGCATAATTTATCTGTTTAGAATATTCATGTTTTGTCTTTCTGAGCACAGTTTTATTTTCGATCTAAATATTCTTTTAAATTTTTTAGAAGACATTCTGTATGCAAGTTGATCATACCTCATCAACAGGCAGGATAGTTGAGGGATTAAGAATGCAGTCAGAGTGCATGGGTTCAAATCATGACTCCGGTACTTTCTAACTGGCAGGTTATTTTATTTATATGTTCACTGGAGTCTTCTTTTCAAAAATAGAAATAATAGTAACACCTAGCTCACAGAATTACTGGGAATATTTTTAAAAATATTCATTAGTATAATGTCTTAAAAATCATATAGTAAACAGTCAATTTGTGTTTGTTAACATTATTGTTGTTATAATCTAAACTATTAAATAGCACAGCCAAAATACCATACTTAGAACACAATTCATTAATATCACATGTGTTTCTATGTTTCTATCATTTGGTTTTAAGCTAGTTTTTCACAAACTCAGTAAGTATTATTCATTTTTGTTAGAAATAACAATTACATTCAGTGGTATATTTAGTAGCTCTAAGATAAGTATTCTTCAAGTGGTCAAGACGAAAGTCTTCCTAAGCACATTATCATAAGCAAGAACCAAATTCAACATTAAGATTACCATATTTGGACGATTATAAATGAGAACTTTGTTTGGTTTGTGTTGTCCTATTCTTAGCGCTTCTTCTAGAAGTGGTATGTATTCTACCCTCTTTCCAGGTTCAATGCCACATGATGCTGTAACAACCACCTTGGGCTATAATTAAAAAAAATAATTGAGAAAGCATTAACAATTTTAATTAAGGTAATCAAAATATTACAGGTGCAGACTGACAATTTAACATTTCTAAAGAAATGTTGAATAATTCTGTTTGCTATTGGATTAAGTGGTCCCAAAACCAATAAATCCCTTTTAATTGTCATAGACCTAACCACTTCTGCATACATCTCATTTACCTGTTCAAAACTACACATTCAATGATGCTTTTGGCTCCTACATATGAACTGTACAAACTACCTTCCAAAGAATTCATCAAGCCAGGTCAATTTGCCATGAATAGTAAAATGCAAAACTTGAGGCCCCTCACTTGCAGAGGTCCTATAAGAGCTGCTTACTACTGAGGTTGTAGCATTTTTTAGGTGAAAAGGGCCAGCCAGGTGGCAGTCAGGAAGCAATTTCTTAGGTTTTCTATGTAAGTATCTCTTGTAAATGCCTACAGAGACTGCAAGAGGAAGGACCATGTCTCCAATAAGTTTTGTGATTTTTCTTTCTCATTCTAAATACATATTTATGTTCACCAAATACTACATTGTAATTTTATACTATCTTAATTTAAAGAGTCCCCAAATACTTTAAGTTTCAAGTCTTAGAAAGTCTAGACTTGCCTGTCATTAAGATACACTTGGCACTCTTCTTTACTGGACAACTTGCTAAGTCACTCTTTAAGACATACACAGGAGCAGTCAAAATGTATCCCTGAAAGGAACCAGTTTGAGTTCATCTCCCTTCCTCAGTATATTCTGAGCATGCATCAAATGTACAATTGTAGTCAAAATGTTCATTCATCTCCACCAGTGCACAGTGAGCTCTCCAAGGCCAAGTTTGGGCGCCATTTATCTTTGTATTTCCTCTACCTGTTACAGTGCTTATCATGCTATAAGCGCTCAATAAACATTTGTGGAATTGAACCAAAATTCTCAAAAATTTGCAGAAAAAAATGCTTCTTATTTTTAAAGTACATTGTTTCTTCACAAAATCCAAAGCAAAGGAGACTCATAATAAATTATTCAGACAGATAATCAATCTAAGGTATTGCATATATTGCCAAATTCTGATTTCCAATTACAGTACATTTTATCTAGGAAATATTTATACTGTGCTAAATATATGCATATATAGTACTGTCTGCTTTTTGAATATCATTTAATATTCATGGACCTGAAGCTCAGTGCAATTACATAGCTTGCCCCAGGTTACAAGTGGTGGAGACAGAAAGAGGGTCAGTTATATCTGGCTGCAGAACCTCTCTCTTTCCACTGTATCACCCTGCCTTTGAGACAAAAAAAAAAGAAAGAGAGAAGAAAAAGAAAAAAGTCATGTTTCCTTTTATTATAGTTTTAAAGGTCAGACATTTCAATATAATTCACATTTTAATATCTGTAATACTCATAAAAATAGCTCTAGATAGCATTCCCTAAAATTAGAATTCTGAATTAATGAAAGTAAGCTACATATCAAGAACATATATAGAATATATCAGAACTTGAATAATTTAATAAAGTCAAAATTAGACTCTTCCTCTAGAAAAATAATTCCTTTCACATTTCTATTAGCCTTTTATTAGAGATTTTACAAAGTCTAGACTGACTTGTTAGAATTCATCCTTTCCAGCTTCATCTGTTAAAATAAAAATCTTTCTTTAGCCTTTTTATTAGAATTCATTATACCAAAACAATCTCTGATCTCAACCATGTATTAATTTTATGCAAACATCTCAAATATATATTTCTATCTTTTTCTCCTCTCCTTAAATGTGACTTGCCTGATGGCTTTGTCCATAAGAATATGCATTTATTGCTGAACTGTTTTAACAAGGTTATATGTTTGTGTGTCTGTGTATGTTACAAATGAAAATTCTTTAAGTAGTATAGCATGAGTTTTATAAAGTTAGTTTTTTAAATATATTTTAATTTCCCCATATCGTTGAATTTTAAAAAGGAAATAATATATTCGATATTTTTGTCTAAATGGTAGTTGGGATTTCCACAGCTAAGAAATTAGAGTGTATAGCTCCCTCTGAGAAGTTCCCAACTTCCCACTGATTTGCAGGCCAGAGACTGATATTTTTTTCTAGATTGTCTTCGTAAGCACTAACTCAATATGTCCAAAAAAAAAAAAAAAGGAAAAAGAAAATAAGTCAAAAGTCTTATGGGGTTGATCTACATATCAGTTTTAATAACTAATTTGTTAAAAGATAAAGTGAGATAAAAGATAAAGATAAAGTCTTGCTCTATGCCTAGAACTCAGGGGGCCCTCAATATATGTTGGTTCCCTTCCTCATCTTGGCTTGTAAAACTCCAGAAGTCAACCATCTCTTATCTGATAATAACCTTCCTTCCCTAATCTTCCCTTTGTCCTTTTTCTCCTTCATGTGACCCATTGTTTCACAAACAGACCTATGGAAGGGTTTTTTTTTTAATCACAATGTCTAACTTCTCCCTACTCACATCTGTAAGACTTGCTGCTCTTAACATTGCTTAAAACAAGATATTCCTCTGCTCAAAAACTTTTCCTGGTTAAGGTTTATAGAATCCAGTTCAGAAAAAACTTGCCTTTGCAAGCTTACCTCCTCTTATTTTTTCGTTACATTGGTCTACTTGTCATCCTACCAGATGAGTTTTACCTTTCTTTGTCTCTAATGCTAGACTCAGATTCTTTTCCTTTCTTTTTGGGTCCCATTAAGTCATTCTTTTTAACTAGCAGAATCTTAGCCAAGGTCTAATTCAAATCTCATCTCCTTCAGGAAGCCTTCTTCAGACACCCTAACAAAATGAAAATTCTTCTTCCTCTAAATCTGCAAACTATGGTTGTGGGTCAAATCCATCCCACAGCCTGTTTCTGTAAAGTTTTATTGGGAAAAAAAAATGCTCCTATTTGTTTATGTATTGTCTAAGCCTGCTCTCATGCTACAACAGTAGAGCTGAGTATTTTCAATACAGACCTTGTATTCAGTATTTTGTTACTTACAGAACAATGTTTGCTGACCTCTGTTCTAAATTCAAAGATTTATAACAGTTAATATTTTTTAAATGACTATTATATGGCAGATACTGTGCTAATGTTCTAAATTCAGTATCGCGATGATATTACACAACAGACTTCTTAAGTTTGTTATTTTAGTACCCCCTTCAAACGTATACTTTCTGGAAGCATGTAGATTATAAAACTAGTGTGTGTCCCATCCTTTTAGTTTGTATTATTCATTATCCACTTCCAAGAACAGTGCCAGGTATATAGCGGGAGCTTAATAAATATATGTTAAAAATGAATAAATTAGTTATTGTTCTTGTATGTGTTATACACCCAAATATACATGCTAACTTGAAAGGCATGCACCTTACCTTATATTTTATATTCCTTAAATCCTTAGCGAAATATCTTTTACCTAGATCTGAGTTGAAAACAAATGCTTGATTAATAGATATAAGCCAAAAAAAAAATGCTATTTTAAGTATTCCATTGAAAGCAAAGATCTAACAAGTACAGGTCATTCTCAGATGACATATCCACAGATAAACATGGTTGTACAACAAGTAGCTACTACTTGATTTCCCCAAGTAAAAGACTTACCTTTGCATGATCAATGCGACTACTTAGTTCTTTGGAAGCAAATCCTCCAAATATGAGACTGTGGATGGCTCCTATCCTTGCACACGCCAGCATGGTATACATCGCCTGGGGGATCATGGGCATGTAGATGACCACAGTATCACCTTTCTTGATGCCATGCTTGACCAAAACACCAGCCAGCTTGGAGACCTGTAACAGAATCATCAGATCAGCAAAATGTTTTCTGTATTATTTCAATGAACTTCTCACTTAAGGCAGTAATGCTAGAAGACAATCACTCCCTTGAAGAAATTTAAAAAGTCTGAATAACATGTATTTTATGATGATAATAATGAGTCAGATGGCAATAATAATAACAGACAACTGTATTATAATCACTGATTACAAATTACTTACTGTTGTCATGTCATATAAGCTTCATAACTTAAATTTACTTAACCATTCATGCCACATACATATCTGCACGTATATTACACATTTACTGAGCAACTATTATGTACCAGTTATGACATGTAAGAGTTGGAAACCGACACTAAAAAAAGAAAGACACACACTGTGGAGCATATATTGTGAAGGATGAACCTGTCAAGTGAACAGAAAAGTAAAAGCATTACACATTTAAATATATGTTAGGTTAACTGTTAAAGAAGCAAGTATGCGTTAGTAAGGAAAACATATACTCAGATACTTATAAAGCAAATAAGACAGATTCTACTATGTTATTATTCACATTAAAGGCAATGAAGGCTCAGAGCCAACAAAGAGAAAACCAAGGTCAGAGAACCAGTAGTTGATGCATCAGGACCATATCACAACTCTTCTGACCTCATATTCTTTGCTCTTTCTACTGCCTCAAGCATTATTCTTTCTTTATAGTTTTCTTTTTTTTTTAACACTAATTAAATATACAAATGCTTCTTTCCTTTTAACATGTGTTTTTGTAATTTGGTGCAATAAAGACGCAACAGATCATAAGCGCATACAGGATATAATTTGTTGCAAGAACATTTTCCATGGGTAGTGACACTGGCTGTGGAAAGTATGCCCAGACCTAAGTGGATAAGTGGTTCTTTCACTTAAAAACTATATATTGAGTATCTATTATATATCAGACACTGTTTTCTGATACATCAGAAAGTAACCAAAACTAGACAATTACCTCTACCCTCTGGTACTTACATTTTAGTAGATGGAATACTTACAGTAAGCAATACACATAATACATAAATAAATTATACTTATGGTAAAAGCTCACCAATCCTATAGGGGAGGGTAGAAGAGTAGAGTAAAGATATTGGGAGAGCAGGAGAAGGGGTGGATGTAATTCTCAATGGAACCATCAGAGTAGACCTCACCAAGAAAGGGACATTGTAGCAAAAACATGCAGAAGATTGAGAACAGGTAGATCTCTGTGAATGTACACTATTTTAGGCAGCAAGAACGACCATTCAAACGTGTAAGAGGTAAAGGGGATCATATGTGATGCGATCAAGGAACAGCAAGGAGGCAGGCAGGAGGTGGAGGAGAAAAAAGTGAGAAGACAATCGGAGATCAGTCAAGGGGCTAACCGGCCTGTTGGGGCATGGTGGGCAACTGAAAGGACTATGACTTGTCTTTGAATGTGACTGTTCAACATAATCAACAGAGGAGGCTTAAGAAATTAGGCCACACAGCTATTTGTGGTTCCTTTCATTTTTGTCTCTCCTACTTTCTAAACAAGTTCAAAGAGTTCTGAATCCTGACCATTTTCCTCTTTTCTCTTTATTCCCTTCCTCTGTGTAGATGAGGAAAGATGGATGTGGTCAAGGTTAAGGGCTCTGGCGAAAGAGGGAACGTAAAAAATAATCTCAGTGTTTATTTTGCAAAGTCTATAATTGAGTGCTATGTTTTAAGAACTTCAAAGTTGGCCAGCAGAAAGTTACAAGAAAGATACACCCAAGTAATATAAAATATGAACTTAAATTCTATATGAAGCTCAAAAACCAAGATGAAAACTGGAAAGTTATATTCAGACATCTCAGTGTGCAATCCCTGCAGAAGGCAACTATGTTCTGTAATTACATTAGTCGGGACTTCATTTAAGGTACTGTACTGAGAGAAACCAAGAAGTGCTTGTCTTATCCAAAGCTGGAACCTCAGCATCTTGAAAACTGCCTGTTGTTGAATAAAAACACTCTTCAACCAAGACCCAAACTAGCAAGTTTCAATAACTTTATATTCCAGTCTCACTTCACAATGTTGCCAGAAGATGTCCACAACTTTTCTATCCTCTGAAAGAAATGAAATAAAAAAATTCAAGATCTTTTTGAAACAAAGATCTCAAAATGGTAGATCATAGGCCAAATGTGGCCCCAAGATATATTTAAATTGGGGCTATATCACTTCTTAAGAAAATAAACCAATGTAGTAAATTTAGTAAGTTTCACATACAAATATAGATTTCCAGGTTCTCTAGAAAATTTGGAAGGTCTAGCAACATCATTCCTATGTTCTTCGATGACAAGTCAACTAACCCAGGTGATCAGCTAAGTGGTTTGCCAAAAACCCACCATTCCTGAGGGCATTTATCCTAACAGCTTGCATTTTTCTTTTCATTCAGAGTTTAAAATATATTCTTCTACATTCTGCTTATTTTATGCTATGTGCTTACACCATAATTCCATAACCATAGAGCAAGTATGATATATACCAACAATTGATTTTTCTCCCACATTTCACTCCCTCATTTATATGATCTGTTTTGACCCCTGCAGACCTCTGAGTTTTCAACCTCTGCCCTGAAATCAACTTTCTGTCAAATTAGGCTGCACCAGGCCTGTACAACCACTAGATGGAGGCCATCTGGCCTTGCTTCCAGCTGCTCCTCAATGTTTTGATACTGTGATAACCACACCATAGCTGGTCTAAAGACAAGTTTTACATAATCAGTAGTGCAAATTTCTTTTCCAGTACTTTCCAGAGCTAAATATCCCATTGGTAAAATTTTCCATTATAACTTGTAAAGTTAAGTAGATATGCATAAGGAAATTAATGGGAAAATATATGAGTTCATAAACACTCAAAGTACTATTGAAACTTCAACACAAAGGCTACATGATACTGTTGTTTCACGGTTCACCTTGTTTTTATCAACTTCAGGTGGAAAATCATAAAAGAGGAAAAAAATATATATTATTTTTATGCAATGATATATTCTCATTCTACCATAAATGTCTGAGTACAGATTTATAATTTCTATTATCTAAAGAAAAAATATTTTAACATACATTGCTTATAATTTATAGTTTTTCAACTGAAGAAATGGTTAAATTATGTGCCATTCACTCAATTCACATTCATATTTGCATCTTCTTAAAATTTTTTTTTAAGTTGTAATCTCACCCTGTCACTCAGGCTAGAGTGCAATGGCATACTCATGGCCACCGCAATCTGACCTGCTGGGCTCAGGATATCTTATCGCCTCAGCCTTCCAAGTGGCTGGAACCACAGGTGTGTACCACCACGCCCGGCTAATTTTTTTTCATTTATTGTAGACACAAGGCCTCGCCAAGTTGCCAAGGCTGATCTTGAGCCCCTGGGATCAGTCAATCCTCTCACCTGTGCCTCCCAAAGTGCTGGGATTACAGGTGTGAGCCATGGTGCCCAGGCTGTTTTTAAATTTATCAACAAGTTGGTTTTACACAGGCACAGACCACTAAAATTGACATAGAAGACAATACAAATCTCACATAATCATGGTAGGCTGGCAATGGAGAATACTACTCTGCTACCATGAGGATGACTGAGCTGTGAAGGACGTCTAGAGAAAACAAATCAATGTATTTATTATATAACATTTGATTCTTCACACTAGAATTTATATAAATTAATCATTATTTTTTTACTAATTTAAAACCATTTTAATATATAAGTAACCTGTCATTGATTCAATTTATGTATCATCTGCTATATGTCTTACACTAAGGTCAAGTCTACAGATACAAAAATAAAAAAGAAAGAGTTGGTCCTTACTTAAAAGAAATTTGGAGTCTGAGGGAAAACATCATATATATGAATAAAAATGTCAAAATAAGAAAATGCAACAGATATTTATATACTGCAAAATGGTATACACATATATCTGGTTTTTATATAACATAAATAATATATATTGAATTATATAGAAGTAAAAGTTTTAAATGTCAGCATTATAAAATGAAAACATATTGGTATAAAAAATGAAAAATAAACTAATAAATTGTTATGTATTTATTCTGAAAAATTGTCCTTCAGAGCAATATTTGGGTTAGTATAATTTTATGACCAAATGCCCATGATACAAATACAAAGATTTGTCAAAATTGGTCAAAAGTCATGTTCAATAAAGTAAATGAGCACTTGCTTCACAAATATCAAATGTGCCCATCTAAAGAAAATCATGTTTATATGATGGTTAGTGTCCAATTTTAGTAAGAAAACAGCAATCATGGGCACTCTCAGGACCATTTCAAAGAAAAACTTATGGAAGAAGAACTAAGAGAAGGCATATTTTCAAACTTCAATAACGCTACATTATAAACCCTGATCCAATCAATAACAAAAATAAAACTAACTTTAAAAACCACTATCATGTCTGAGGAAACAGTTTACCAAAACTGGGATAAATGATTTGTTCTTGAGAATATGTATAGTTTCCCATAGAATGAGGAATATAAAATACCTGCATTTTACTTTACGTTATTAAGTTAGGCATGCGTTTATGTACCCCCCACCACACACACACACAGTTTTGTTTGTTTTACTTGTACACAAGAGAAAGCCATCAAAAAGATTAAAATTTTACATCTAATGAATAACTTATTCTTTTAGCTATGCATTAACTATGCATCCAGGTAAATAAATATCTGTGAAAATAATCAGTTATTCTGAAACAGCTTAAGCTCTAAAATGATACTATCTTTTTTTGAAAGAAAATCTTCCAGGAATATAAATATTTTTATATAACATAAGATTCTAGGAATGTAACTTTTCAAGACAGCTGCAATTTCTTAGACACAGCTTTGAGATAACTTTTCATTTAAATATACTATACTAAGCAAATTTAATTGTGAGATAGGCCTCTTAAAAGCAGGCAAGTAAAGATGTTGAAAGAAGAAAAATCTTTTCCCCAAAGATAGAAGCATTTTATTTATATTCACAAGTAAAGTTTATTATTATTTATCAAAAACACAAATGAATATTTATTTTATATTGAAGAATGGCATTCCATTAAGTTTTGAAAAAAAAAATTAAAATGTTATGTAACATTCAAAACAGTTATCTGAAAGTGGTCTAGAAAAAATTTACTGGTACATTTTTTTCTCACATAATTTTCTCCAAATGAAGGAGTAAATATTATAACTCAAAATAATCATTTTTCTCATTATCAGTTTCTTCACATGGAGGTTTCAATCAATCTTTGGTCATTTACAGACTATGTATTCACAAGCAAAGTGAAACGGAGAATTATTTAATCCTTTTAGTTCAAGCTCAAAATAAGCACAATTTCAATAATCTTTTCACTTTCAAGATAAATGTGATTTTCTGAGTATATTTCACAGAAAATTACTTCAATCCCATATTTCTCTATGTTTATGTGCTCATAGTCCTGATAAGGAATAGTCTCGTCTAGTTCTTTTACATTTGCATGCTCAAATGTACAAGCAGAGCACCAAAATTTATCACATCTTGTAAAGAATGTCTTGTTCACTGAGGCCATTGTTGGCAGAGAAAATAATCCTATGTCACGGAGAACTACAAGATCTAAAAGAATAGGGAATGCAATTGATGCCTATCATTGACACACAACATGACTACAGTACAGTAATAATAAAGAAGGTATATAGACAAAGGAAAATTAATGGATCACTTCCACTTTTAAAAAAATCATTTTAACATCTTTTCACTCTAGGCATTTCTAATTGGGTAGTTATGACTTCCTCTTATTATTACTCACTTGACAGTTTCTGCCAAAATACCTAATCCTCATGGCACGTGCCATTTGACTGAGAAAGTAAAGGCAGTGCAGAATAGATAGAGCAAAAATTCAGAGTCAAGAGTGTTGTAAGATATGTTGGAAAGATATGAAGAGTTTGAATATCAGCTACCATGAGGGACTTTGTTAAGCCCCATTTAGACTTGCCCTAAGAAAAAAGTATCATAATTGAAAAGTGTTCAGTCCTTCTTAGAAGCTGTTGCTTCCTACATTCTAAAAATGTAATGATTATTTAATGAACTAGAATGTGACAACAGGGATAAAAGTAAATGAACTTTTTTGAAAAATAGTGTAGAATGTACAGAGATTAGTGATTGATGAATGCAGGGAAGTAGGAGGAAGGGAAGTCTAAGAATGGGTCCCCATTTTTGGTTTTAGCAGCTGGTTGGAAAGTGATGTCATTCACAAAGTTGGAAACACAGGAGGAAAATTTGAGATGCTAGTGAGACAATCACGTGTAGATATCTACTCAGGCAGTCTTGTATGTGATCTCAATGTCAGGAAAAAGATGTGGGTTGGTGATACAGAAGTGGGAATAGCCCACATTGTCACTGGGAGTAACTATTACATATGTGACAACAGAAGACACTAGAGCAGATGTAATCACCCAGGGAGAGTGTGAAAAGTGAAAAGAGACAGTGGCCTCGAAGAAGTAGGTAGTGAAGAGAGACACAGAAAGAAAGCATCACTTGAGAAAGAGAATTAGACAAAATAGCCAGTAGGAAAGACAGCAAATGAGGACAGAATGGGATGGCAGAAGTGACCGAAGACTCTCAGTGTTCAAGAATGCTAGCTGAGATAAAGAGATGAAGTAAAACATTGAACACCTATTGGATTACTAATAAGAGAACATTAATTACCTTAGCTAAACCAATTTCAGAGGTAGCAGCACATTTTAGAGGCTTTTGGAGAAAGGTGTTGTAAGAAAGTATAAAAAGGCACATTATTTCTAAGTTAATAAGTGGGGAAAATTAGATAAGGGAACTATCTAGGAACAGAAAGATTTAGGCATGGTTTTAAGAGACAGAGCCAGCAGTGATATAGATATAAGAGACGCTAACAGAACAAGAACCCTAAAAGAGTTGATGGAGTGGCTTTGTGATACCAAAGAAAGATTAGCCTCCACTGCAAAATGAAGGAAATACATAGAAAATGATGAGTGTGGATACAGGCAAGTCTGTAGGTCTAGAGCTGGAAGGTTTTCATCATGTTTCCTGAGTTTGAATCAATGTTCTCTGTTAAGCTTGAGGTATAGAGGTGAGAAGGTCAAAAGTTTAAAATAGCTTTGAAGGATAGGAGAGAAACTTACTAGAGAAATACTAAATAAACAAATTTATATGCAGCATTGCCCAACGGACACTAGAGATCATGAATTTATATTAAACACGTATTTGTTGTTTTATCATTTTTCTCTAACATGAATGAAGATGGTAAAGAACTCGATTGATCCAGGTCTGGAGTTTGGAGGTGAGATAGAAAAAACAATGCACAGGCAAGGTGAAGATATTTGTTTGCAAGAGAGGGGAGATTATGGGCAAGAGGGGAGTTGTGTGGCTAACCTAAAAAAACCTAACCATTATCTAACTGCAATAACAACAAGATAAAGACAGAAAGCACCTTTAGGCTGTGACTACACAGCATCAAATCATTTAAAACTGTGGCATTTAAATGTCACTGTGTCTAAAAATGTAAACTGTCTGACAGTGTGGTTTTATTGTATTGTATAAGAAAATCAGAGGTTTAATATAGACATTCTAAAAGACTACTCACAGATATATATGGAGAAACAGAGTACAAATTCCTATTAAAGAATTCTCAAATACATTTTTAAAACATAGCTCCAATTCAAAGTTGATTACTTTCTGTATGTTTCCTAGAGTGTTTCTGAAGAAAATATTCCAAAGACTGAGTGAGCTTTATTTCATTTCTAAAAATATAATCCACCTGGACTAAATACGAAACAAAATTTAACTATTGGAGAAGTCACTTTTCAGAATTATGCATTTGCATACCTTATACAAGTATTCTGAAAAATTTAGCATAATTTTGTGGTTAATGCACACATTTTTCCAAATTTATGTTTGATAAGGCACATAATCCACTATACTCTACTAATAAAGAGTATTCAATTTAACAGAAATTTATGCAGGTCATTTATACAAGGCTATATTCCTTCAAAGAACATAAAGGCTCAGATAGAAAAAACCTGTCCCATGTATTTATATATACAATAATAAACATGCAAAATGTGGAACAGTTATTCGTTTAAAACAATCACTGTTAGCTGATATATTCAATGCATTAAATGATTAATGAAGAATATTTCTAAAATAATATTAACTTACACTGTAAATGAAGGCCAGATTCCTTTTGTCTTATTCTAACACATTGTTTAATGTAGTGTTTCTCAAACTAGAATCTGTGGCAATCTTCTCTGGGCCCATGAGTTCTCAATGAGAATTTTTTAACTTTGAGTTTTCATTTTGATGACAATTGGAAAATATTAATATAACACATTCTGGATTATCTGCACACTCATTCAATTTCATTGTGTTTATTTTTGTAATCTCATACATACTAAATCCAGATAATGTCATGATACATTGTATAATCAAGGTTTTTATGGAAGCTCAATTAACAATATGTGCAAGTGAACTGAGGTACCACAGGGAACATGTCACAAACTCAAAGCCCCAGGGCCACGGCATCATACACATTTTGCAACCAGTCATTCAGTTCCAACAAAACAATATCATTCACTACATTAAATTAATACTGTCAATTTGAACTTGATTGGCTTTGTGGGTTCATTTTAGCCTGTTTACGACTCATATTTGGCTTTTATATGTGCTGAACTATAAAAAAGTAATATAAGGCCTAGGTTTAATTATACATTCAAATAAAAATAATTTAAGTTAATACCACAAGTATGCAAAACAAACTTTTCCTTATAAAGCATTTGTATGCCCTACAATTTTGAGAAAAAAAATAGTAAATTGGTTTTTTGATTTCTCTTTTGCTCTTAAAGAAAAGCAAATGCAAAATAAGCAAAAGTTGTCAACAGGAACCCTGCATTGTTCAGATCAATTCTGCAATGATTATTTAATCAAAGCTCTAATTAAACAAACACTCCCGGCGCTTCTACAGACAGTACATAAAATACGACAACTACCCTGGGTGCACCAACCACACTTCCCAGCACTGGGCGGTGTTCCTGTTAACCTCTATGGTTTTGTTGGTAAATATGTTCTGAAAGTCAATCGATATATGTAAATATCCCAGGAATGGTACAAGGACATGAGGTCATTGCAATAGTTGGGTTTGTTTCAATAACATCTACATCACTGAACCAAAGGAACTGACACATTTACAAATAAGAAAAAGTCACAAATATAATACATACACTAGTAACTAATAAACAAAGCAAACATAGATCATCATGCATTCTAAGAATTCATTATAAATATTCATAAATATATTAAATTTCCCATAAAGACTATATATGATAAAGCTAATATGATTCAGCTTTGTACTGGAAACAAAATTATTTTAAATAAAGTATGGCATGAGAAAAAGGACAATCAATTTCCCCAAGATCTCTAATCTTGGTAATAATTCTATTGAATGCAACCTTCTATTGATTTATTCAAATTTATTTTACTTAACCATTACATATCTCTCTACACAATGCACAAATGTGAACATAAAAGTTTCAAGTGAATTAAAATAGTTTTAATAGCATCATTTTTCATAGCTACATATTTATTTATTTTAAAAAGTCTTATATGAGAATTATTTTGTTTCATATACTCAGATTGTGATTCTATCCTTATATCTTTATTTGCATCACTTTAGCCACTCAATGTCCTTCAAGTTACATTAATTAGCTTTATCCTCTACCTGTAATGAAAATTATACTAGGTTAAAAGATTTTATAGTTCAACATGTTAATTATTAAAGGTCAGAAACTGAAAGTTGTTGCTGCATTCAGCTGTCCTTACTTTGCAGACTATATAAACAGGTACAAGTACTAATCAGATGAAAGAATAATTGTTTCCAACCCTCCTCACTTCCACTTGTTGTCTCCTTCACTTATTCTTCAACAATCCTTCTATTTTGTTTCCCACTTACTTCATTTTGTTGGCCTAGAACTTAGGCCAGTAAAAGCAGCCAGTTTTTTCCTCAGAGTGCACACCTCATTATTAACTATGACAAATCCACCTCTTGAATATACCTTCTGCAGATTTTCTGAGGACACTAGTGAACTTTTGGAAGACACAGTTTTATCTTTCTTACAAGACCAACTGATGTGTCACTTCCACAGCAAAGCCTGGTTTGAATTTCTGGGACTAGGTGGGTTCCTTCTCTCTGCTACAAATGCAAAAAAATCTTCTTGTTACATTATCACACTACATTCAATTGTGTTCTTATCACCAGGCAAACTATAAACTCCTTAAATGCAGGAACCACGTCTTTTTCATCTCTATGACCCTATTGCTTAATACAGTAAATAATGCACAATATGCACTCAATAAATGCCTGAGGAATGCATCCCTGAGGTAGTCTTTATTTTCAGTCTCTAGCATGCCACATATGAGATTTCATTTTCAGCTATTATTTGTTTCCCTGGATTCATTATTTACTGGCATTAACAGTTTAAAATTATTTACATGTAAAACCTGGTATTTATTTTTCCTATGAGGTGAAAGTGTTTGTGGCAGGAATTCCTATTTGCCCATCAAGATTCATCCATTGGGCCGGGCTCGGTGGCTCAACCTGTAATCCCGCGCTTTGGGAGGCCGAGGTGAGTGAATTGCCTGAGCCCGCGGGTTCGAGACCCGTCTGGGCAAGTTGGCGAGCCCTCATCCCTACAATAAATCAAAAAATCAGCCGGGTGTGGTAGCACACGCCTGTAGTTCCAGCTACTTGGAAGGCTGAGGCGGAAGGATCGCCGGGCCCCAGCAGGTCGAGGCTGCGGTGGCCGGGAGCAGCCACTGCACTCCAGTCTGGGCGACATAGTGAGATTCAAACTCAAAAAAAAAAAAAAAAAGAAAAAGATTCATCCATTGGTACTACATTTCCCAGCATTCCTTGCAGCTAATGGCTTCATGGGATGTGTATGGAGGCCATGTGTGATATTTCTGGGCATAGACATCAAACCATGCTCCTCTGCATCTTCTTTCACTCTCCTAAGATTTGGGGCATGCGTGCCTTTGCCTTAGCTTCAGTGATGCAGATGAGGGCAATTAACTAGGGGATGAAGGTACAGTAATAGTTAATAAACCTGAATCATGTCAAACTGAACCCCATCATCACCAAATTATTATATAAGAAAATTTTTTAAGCCAGTATATTATTGTATATTTTATTTTAGCAGCTTAGCCTTTGATCTAACATTTAACATTTTGGGAGGGTGGAATATTATATCAATTATTAGGTATAATAACATTATATAACATTATATATTAGGTATAATAACATTATTAAGCATAATAACATTTAATAATGAAAATTATCCAAATAGTGTATGTAGATATGTGAAATATAACTGAAAGAAAGAGAACTAAAGTATTTACAAAACATAATCTTTTTTTCCTTAGAATTTTACTTGAAAATTATAGAGGAATGATTTTGTAGAGTGTTACACAAAAAGACCTGGACAGTTGGGGAGCAGGCAGGGCATTTACAAGTGGCTGCTGGATAATAAGTTCAGTCAGACTTTCAAATCCACAGGGTATAGTCAGAGATGCAATATAAGAGTAAATATAGGATAGCTTCCAGAATCCCATGGCATAGACTCTCTATCCTATCCCTTCATTTGTCACATGCAAGCAAATGCTGCTATTCCAGGGGATTTCAGCTAAGTAGTTCCTATTCATTCGTCATCTTCCTGTTCCTAATCTTGCCCTCCCCACTAGTCTCTTCTTCTTGAAAAAAAAAAAAAGTCAAAGTGATTTTTTTAATAATACAGAGCTTCCCGTCATATTTAGAATAAAATATAGTCTTTTTTTTTTTAAGACACAGTCTTGCTCTGTCATCCAGACTGTAGTGCACACACGGCATGATCATAGCTTTCTGCAGCCTCAAACTCCTGAGCTCAAGTGATCCTCCCGCCTCAGCCTTCTGAGTAACTGGAGCTATAGGCACATGCCACCATGCTTGGCCAATTTTTTTAGGGATGAGGGGGTCTCACTATGTTGCCCCAATTGGTCTCAAACTCCTGTTCTCAAGTGAGCACCTGCTTTGGCCTCTCAAAGTGTTAGGATTACGGGCATGAGCCACTAGACCTGGCCTAAAAGACAGTCATGACTATGACCTGCAAGGTTCTACATGATCTGACTCCTGGACACTCTGCCATCCTCACTCTCTACCACTTTCCTTTCATCATCAGCCTCTTGGTTCTCCAAGGTTCTGAGTCTACCCTTGCTTCAAGGTCCCCGCCCGATATAATTTTCACTCAAATATTCACATGGTCTATCCAGTCTTTATTTGGGTCTATGCTTCAGTGGCAAGCACTTTGTCCATCAAGCCTATCTAAAAGGCAGCCCAGTTTCCTCTCTAGCTATTATCTTCTTCACTTATCATTCACTTAAATTGTATTATCCTTTTATTTTTAGTCTATCTGTCCAAATAGAATGCAATTTTCCTGGAAGTGAAGACTATATTGTTGATTACTGGAACCCCATAGTGCCTCCAATAGCATCAACTATATAGCAGGTATCCTATAAGCATATTTTGAATAAATAAGTTTTACTCCATCGCCGTTCCAGGAAATTAAATAAATGAATAAATTCAAAGCAGATAGCCTACTGGTTTTGTTGCATTAACTTCTCAAAAAGTCAGACTTCAGCCACCTTGAAGATAATACAAATCTAGTAAGGATCTATCAATGAATGATAAAAATAAATGCATTAAGCAAATGTAAGAATAAAAGCCATGGACTAGATTGCCAGGTTTCCAAGATGGCAAAATAAAGTAAATGTTTTATGCAGGGTTTTAAGTGAAGCAGAACACAGACCTTCAAATTCAGAAAATGCACTAAAACTAGAAAGATTCTTATCCCATTAAAAACTAAAAATTCCTAATATAAAAAGAAAAAATCACAATGTGGAGAAGACAAGTCATATTTTTGGAAATAATTATGTCTCTTAGACAAGGGTTAGATTTTACTTTTTATAACTGAATAATTTAATGTTGTATTCACAAACTCACTCAGTAAATTCTCTATGCTCTATGAGGCCTGTATTAGCTATTGCATAGGTAAAAAGTGAATAAAATATTACCCCTACCTAAAAAGGAGCTTTTTCTCTGGTAAGATCATATAGGTACACTGATAAGTAGGTTAAAAAGAAAAAATATGTACCAGTACATTTGGAAAAGGTACAATCAAAATGCTCTGCAGTTCAAAACGTGGCAAAATAGTTTTTGGCACAGGGAAAATGAAGAGCTTACACTTTCAACTGTAATCATTATTTCATGTACAATACAATCTTGAACAATCAGGCTGAGAAAATTCAAGGAGGTTGGTTGTATTATTATTATTTTAAATTGAAGTAAAAATAATCTTTAGGTAGTTTCATTTTTTAATAAATGGTTCCAACCATGGAAAGCGGGAAGCTAGGAAATACTAAACTGTTGTGTCCTCATTCAATTAATTTCTCCCTTGTTATCTATTAAAATGTGTCTAGTATTTATTGTCCTTATATGGAGCCCTCTCAGAATTTAACTTAAATTTTAGTAAGTTGCAAAATTGTTCAAGACAAGTTCCAATTAAAGTTTTGATAAAAATTTAAATCAGTATTTATTGTATACTTATCTCTTTAAAATGAAATACAAGCATTATACAAAACAGCTCACAAAAAATAACAGGGCTTATGGAAATATATTTATAAAATATATATTAATAAAAACACTAACACACTATCATCTTGCATAGATCTTTAAACACCAGGGCTCATGCTCCCCGTTGCATAATATTCTAGTAGAGACCAGTAGAGTGTATACTATATCATTAATTATTTTTAAAACAGGGAAGAATGTCTTCTCAGTTTTAGATTCTTAAAACCATTTAACTTACCAACACTAGCACTAAGTGATTTTTATCATTTCTTGAGGTTTTAAAATATTGATAAAGTTTTCTCTTTAATTGTGAGAAAGTCCTTCTCCAGAGCTTCAACACATGACAATCTAACAGAAACATGAATGGGCAAAAAATGTGAATGGGCACTTCAGAAAAGAGGACAGACAAATGACCAACAAACTCGGGATAAGGAGTTCACCTTCATTAATCATTAGAGAAAAAAATAAAATAAAACCAGAAGGCAGTATTACTACACATTCATCAGAAAGACCAACATTTAAGATATCTGGAATTTGTCAAGTGTTGGGACCAGGCATTCTCATATGCTGAATTGGTACAATCATTCTGGAAAATTGTTTGGCTTCATCTAGACAAGCCCAACATATTAATACCTTATGAACCATCCATTTCAGTCCTAGGCACATCCCCAACACAAATGCATAAATATTATCAGCAAAATTTGTGCACAAACATGTGTACAGCAGGATTATTTATAACAGCCAAAAAAATAGATATTGATCAAATAACTGAACAGCCTCTTACAATGAAACGAATGAATCTCATCACTAGAAAGTCCAGTGAAAAAATCCAGACACAAAGAGGACAATGTAATATCCAATTTCTATAAAACACAAAAGCAGATAAACCTTTAGATATATGAGTAGCAATCATGTGGGAGCTGAGTGAGAAATAACTAAAAGGAGGTACTAACCATGACTTCTGGGGCCCTGGACATATCTGGTTCCTTATCTGTTTATATTGGTATGTTCTGTGTGTGAAAATCTAATGAAATTTATACTTATAATCTGCTCTCTTATCTGAATGTACATTTTATTTCAATAAAATTTCAAAAAATTGCATTCCTGGAAAAAAATGCATGAACTCCTATAACTTCTATCTCATACTAGTATCATTCATCTATTTACCAAGCATGGATAAAGATCATTTAAGTTACAGAAATACACTTTTTAGTGGAGTTGACTTTAGTATAAAGTTTTTATTATTTATTTAGAAAACTTAAAAAGGAAAACAAGTAATATACACTGTGGTATTCTTTCCCCTTAACAGGACAATCATTGACAGGGCTGAATTTCAGCAGGTTCTGGTTTCTGTATTTTAAGATTTTACTTAAGGACATACTGACACGACAGAAAAAAAAAATGTCAAGTTATCTTACTCAGACGTATTTCTGAGTAGATGAAATGCACACTTTGAAGGGAGCATCCTACATCCTAAGGGGCAGGGGTAGGAAAGAGGACTTCTCATGAGGTGTGTTCCTTGATTGGAGAGTAATTTTCTCTTCTAAATTCTTTATAATTACAGACATTGTCATAATTAAATTTTTACAAATACCTTAATTGTGATAATAGGCAATTTTTACTTTGAATTAAATGAGAAAAATTTAGTACACACTGGGTTTTTATCAATTTTCCATATTTTATATATATATATATAATTATATATATATATATATTTGTGAAAAATTTCTCAACTGTCCTTCAGGGATCACTTTCTTTTAGTGAATGAATACATAAAAATTCATAGCTGTTGAAATATAAAAAAGAGCATGTTTACCACACACAGAGAAACTTCAAAATAAAGTTAGTAATAGATAAAATAAATATTATGCAGGAATATTTTTAAATGACTAATACTGTATATAATATGTACATACATATATAAACAAATGTTAACACACACCTTTTATTTTACTGAGGTTTAACATTGATAACTACTAACTTGAAAAAAGCTAACAAGAAGAGGGAAATATTTATACATCTTCTAGAATGCTGATCTCCTAAGTTTTAAGTATGAAGAATTCAAGGAGGAAATATTCATCTTGAACTACCAAGATAAATATTTAAAAGTTAAAATTATTCACAGATAAAAGTTGGAATTTACTTGGAAAGATGATCCAGTTCTATTACTGATATAATTTAAAGATAAGTCCTTGTAGTAAGAAAGTTAGAGTCACTTAGAAATTTCAAAAGGTATTTCATTCATTCATTCACACACTCATATCTACTACATGCCAGGCACTTTTCAGTGAACACATAAAAAAAAACCCCGCCCTTATAAAATTTACAATTCTAGAAAGGAAAATGACACTAAAGAAGACAAATAATATATAAGGAGTAATACTGCATAGTAAGCGCTAATTAAAAAGAAAGCACAAGAGGGGAGATGTGAAGTAGTATAGTTAGGAATAGTGAGGACAGCTCTCACTGAGAAAATAGCATTCAGGTAACATGACCCATAAGATATTTTGAGGAAAAATTGTTGCAAGCAGAGGGCAGACAATTGGGCTAATTTTAGGCATTAGCTCTTCCAGAAAATCTCCCACAGTCTATTCTTGGTTGAGTTGGGTGCCTTCACAAACTCAACATACTTGCACAAAATATAACACCAACCCCCATCATGATCATTATTCCGTTATATTTAAATTGCTTATTCACATGTTTTCTTAGGTCCTTGACAATAGGAAATGGATCTATTTACCTCATATCCCTTGCTTCTTCAGGCTTTGGCATACATAACATATATTTGTTGAATGAATGATGGATCTTGAACTGGGCTCAAATCTCTGTACAAAAAAGCCTTAATAAAGGGTTACTTAAAATATTCAGATCTACAGAAAAATGCCAGTTTTAGAAAAGCTCTGCTTCTGAATCATACTGAAAAATGTTCAGATTTTTCATGTCACTAAGACAAGTAAGCCTAAAATGTGTTGGTCCACTAATTAAATAAGAAATACTAACTAACTTAATCAAGTTTTACCGAGTCAGAAACTCCCAGTAGAAATGAAATGTGGCAGATTAAAACAACTAATGTACAAAGGCGCTTCTTTTTGTTTGTTTTCTGTGGCATAACCCATTAAATCTTTCTTTCTCTGTCTTCTCCACTTAAATAAAGGCCACAGGGAACCAGAGCAGGTAATCAAAGTAGCACACAATGCTTCTCTCTCTGTCCTAACAGTTCTTCTTTCAGTACTTCAGAGAAGAAAAGCCTAGGGAATCAGAAGCTGTCAGCAGGTGAGAGAAACAGTCCTTTTAAGTACTTTGATGTCAGGCTAAACTGAAACCAATGAACCAGTACAAACGTTAAAAGTGTCTGAAAGTCCAGACTCAATATTAGAAAATCAAGATGAGTTAGTAGAAAAGCTTCTAAGCAAAACGTGTGTGAATAATTATCGCATATACATAAGTAATTAATTCAAAAAGAGCAGCAGAAAATAAGGATGGCAAAAATTCTTCTTAATTTAGCTTTCTCTAAAGTTTTTTCCTTGACTCTGATGTTTTGATTATGTGCTGATCCAGATATTTTCACAATATACGAATAAACTAATTTGTATACCAATGAAAATGTACCAGTATCTTAAACTTTCATAGACATAAAAAGAGAGTGTGGCAATATGCCCAAATCACAGGAACAAGTATTTAATCATAGACCAACCCTCTTTAAAAACTGAAAAAGCAAACCTAAAATAAAACAAGGAGTATAACAGGTTTTCAGAAAATTTGCTTTATATCTATAATACGACACAACTGCGACACAAAGCTCATTTGGTGATGGGATGTCTTCCCTACTCAGTCCCAACATGAGTTCTGTTTCTGTACACTTCATTCCCAAAATATCCAGTTTCCACTTACAGACCAGTAAAACCAACAATATATTTGCAGCATTATTTTGCTTTGTTTTGTTCTATCTTGGGCTGCCCAGCATTTGAACTCCATTTTTACTAGATTGGAATTCCTCTTGTATATATGTTCCAGAGGAATACAGGGTCCCAATTCCTGCCATAAAAAAAGAAAATATATTTCTTCCCCACTGCCTGGTAGTTCAGACAAGTGACCTAGGTTTCGCCAAGTAGATGTTCCTACTTTGTCTTTCAATCTAGAGGGAGACCGACTCAAGGTGGCAAGTCTAGTTACCAATTTGTGAGTTTCCTTCACTTTTCACTGCTCCCCTTTCTCTCTCAGGGTGTGCCATTCTTCTCAACCTGGATCTCTCTAAGTTATTTTCATGGTAGAATCAGTTGAAGTTGGAATTTGCTGCTGCAACCAGGACAATACCAGCCTGGGAAGGCCGTTTTAACTTTTCTCTCTTGTTTGAAACAACTCAAGATTGGAAAGGTCATTGTTTTGTCTGAATTCCCCTTCTTGAGTTCTCTCACAAGGCAAAACAAGAACTTGCTGATGCAAAATAATATAATTTTTGAGAGTCAGGGAGAGTTGACCAAACTTCTAAAAATCGATTGGAATCCTTAAGTGAATTCAAAAAGCAAAAAGAGATCATGTAATTTTAAAAGATTTCATTTAAAAGCAAATGCTTCCAGACTCTAGCATGACAGACTTTACTCAATTTCTGCTTCTCAACCTGTGGCAAGTTTGCCACCCAGACAAATGAGCACTCTTTGGAGATATCACAACTCAGGGAGGGGTGCATCTAGTAGAAAGAGTTCAGGAATGCTGCTAGACATCCTGCTATGTACATGTCAGCCCCCATAGCAAAGTACGGTCAGATCCAATATGCCCATGGTACCAAGTTTGAGAAACCCTGCCCTACAACATTATTTCTCTTTTAAACACATATAAAAATAATGTTCTACAGTGTTTGAATAACTTTTCAACAGTCCTCAACACCTAAGCACTTTTATAATGGTTTCTGAAGCCTTAGCTCTATCCTAATGTTAAAACAGAAAAATCTCATAACTCATCTGTTAATATCATGATCCACCTAAGAACAACATAGATGAGAAAGAACTAAAAAGAACAAATAAGGCAAAGGAATAAACATATGCAAAGAGCCACAAAAGGCCAGGAGTGTCTGAGGGGATGGCAGGACATCCAAGGTAAAAAAGAGTTATGT
This sequence comes from Tarsius wallacei, assembly GCA_963574415.1. Classification (NCBI taxonomy): domain Eukaryota; kingdom Metazoa; phylum Chordata; class Mammalia; order Primates; family Tarsiidae; genus Tarsius; species Tarsius wallacei. The sequence goes on from CAUYQG010052147.1 coordinate 33,321, forward strand.
GCATGGCCAAGAATATTGGGAAATGAAGCTTGGAAGGAATATTGTTTCAGGTTCCTAAGTATCTTAGACACCACAGCAGTCTGGATTTAGATGAGGATCTCACATGAGCAGATCCTGATGATGGGGAAGGCAGTTAGGAGACTGCTTCAATAGCACAAGAGCTAAGGAGTGGCTGGGCTAAGGGGATGGCCATTTGGATGGAGAGCAAAGGCCAGAATTTAAACGTACTCTCAAAACGTGCTATCCTCTCTATAAAATGAGCATCTTCCAGTACTGTGAAACATAAATGAAAGAGATAAAAACAGTTGAAATGAGTTAACACACCTGTATTCAATTTCAGTGTGCATCAAAAGAAAAACATAGCAACATATGTCAATGCACTAAGAGAATTAAAGACTCTACAATGAGAATATATGCTATTTACATATGGCTTCCAATATACATAAAAAGTTTATGATCTTACCTGCTCCAGAACTTCTTTATAGGTAAATGTTGCTTTAGTGTTTGTAACAGGACTGTCGTAGATGATAGCAATCTTATCCCCTTTGCCATTTTCAATATGACGGTCGATGGCATTGTAACAAATGTTAAGCATTCCCTCCACAAACCTGAAAAATAATTGAAAGGTAACACTGAAGAATCCTTTTCAAAATATATTGTTGCTTAACTAAGTTACTATCTTTCTAGTTTGACAGAGCTGGTCTTAAAACAGTGTTTCCTAGCACATGATCTGCCAGGTAATGACAGCTATAAACTAGATATTTAAGATAGCACAGAGTGCACATTTTTATTTTAATAAATATGTATTTATTTTGATGTGCAATAGAAAAAAATATATAACTCATACTTCAAGCTGACAACTTTGGGGATTTTATGGCTCAGGATAAAACTAAAGCATAGAACCTACCAAAGTAATCTGTTTCACATAGATGAAATAAATCATAGGTAAGTGCAGTGCAGAGGATCTGGAGATTGTGAAGGGGCAAATGTTAGATGTATGACTGAAATGTTGGTACCTGCTGCAAATAGATAAACTTATTCTTATTTGAAAGAGCTATATGTATTTCTTGTTTCAATTAAATGTGATATCTTCACTTGAATGAATAATAGGTAAATTCTTTACTGCATTTTGAAATGCTTTATAATTTCAGTAAAGAATGGACATGCATATAAAATGTTAATTTTAGACCTTTGCAGTTAAGTGCTCTTCATCTTTACTGATCAATGACTTCCTTGGAAAACACAGATACCATGTACATATATAGGGTAAATTTTTAAGGAAATATAACTCATTTTTCCAATACATTTACTTTGTATTGTCCACTTTTTTAGTAAAACAGAATTTGAATAAAATAAGCCAGTAAGCAATTTCTCCCAACATCAGACAACCAAATGTTTTAACAATGCAAAATAATAAGAGAATATATTGAAGCAAGAAGAAAAAATCCTGTTAAATAGCTGGGTTAAATAAAAGTCCTGTTAAATACCTTCAGGTCTTCACGCAAAGAGTCTTGTGTGTAATGAAGCAGTGGATTAAAAAACGCTATAACTATAGTGGCAGCATTAAAAAATAATAGCTACAGGAGGCAGCAGGAGGTGGGATCATTTAATCAGAGTCAAATAATTCTGTATACCTCAATAATAGTGAATATGACTAGCTAGGACACAGCACAAGAAGCAGTGAATATAATGATTCTGAATTCCCATGTGATGGGATCTTATGTTTGTTCAAAAATATTGCCTCTTCCCCTCACTCTACTTCTGTTAAAAATATTTTGTCTCTTTCCTCAGGTCCCCACTCATGAGTGGAGAATACGTCTCTTGATCTGGGGCTCATTCAACATACTTTGGCTAATGCAAAGTCAGCAGACATGATGCAAGAAGAGGCTTCTCTCCCACACCAATGTGTTCTCCAGGAGAGCTTTCTTGGTATAACTGCTCCTTCCTCAGCATGCCACCCAGAATAGACATTTGCAAGTGGGAACAGAGCCCAAAGAAGCCCCACCAGATATGTCTTCGAGCAATGCTCCTGGCCACACCCTACTTGGGTCAGCTGACCCCATGACAGCCTGGAGGTACAGGGAAATAAATGCTGAATAGATTATGCTGAGGAGATTTTTGTGGTTCCTTGTTATACAGTAGAATTGTGGCCATAAATATCTGATACATCAAGAAAAAGGTAAAATTACCTTGGCATTTTGTGGTAGAAATAAAAACGTTTCACAGAATTTCACACCAAAAATCTTTATTCTTTTTGCTTTGTTTTGTTTTCATTTTTGAAAAGAACATATTTCAGACTCAGGGACTATTTATCTACTAGAACATCTCTTGACAATATTATTACTCTCTTTCCTTTTATCTATGACTTCTACTTCACCACTCTTTGTGCTCGATATTCATTATGCTCATGTCATTTTGCAAATAAAGGGTGGGGGCAGGCTCCTTCAATTCTGAAGATTCCTGGAAAATTCACTTTGTCATTGATTTGCCTTATCAATCGCCTACATCTGCTTGCTCCTTCTCAATATCTTTGGTAGAACGCTCTTTCTCTGCCTCATCTTCAATTGGCTGTGATTCCGTCCATTTCCTATGCATCTTTTTGCTCATGTTAGATTTTCTCCCTGGGTGATCGCTAGACTCCTATGGTTTCAACTTCCATCTTTATCTCCAACACTGATCTCCTTTCTAGCTTTATACCCTGATAGCCAGTAGTCTGCCAGACATCTCTACTGGGAAAAAAAAATGTCCAAAACTGTCATCATTCCACCCCACTTCCATTCCACAGACTCATCCCAAATGCAAACCTGCTCCTCCTCCTGTTTTCTATATTTCAAGAAGCCCTGAGCATCCAGTGGCCTTTTAGAAACCCAAAAGTTGGATTTAAACCCTCACCCTCTACATCCAATCAGTTCAACATGATATCACATCTACCTTATTGACTCTGTAATTGTTTGGTTCTTTCATTGATCACCTGATGTATAATGACTGTTTCCTAATTAATCTCCCTGTTTCAGGCCTGACCCCATCCTATCAAGCCATATCCCTATGCTACTACAATTTAATTCATCTGTGTAAATATGTCAAATTATGCTCCAAACCATTAAATATATTCCTATAATTTCATGATAAAAACTATCATTAGATGGCATGCAAAACCCACTCATCTATTCGGCTTCCTTTCCCTTCATCCAACTTCAAACATTCCAGCTATATTGAATTTAAAAGTTTGCAGTTCCTAGAATTTCATCAGTTGCCATTTCTGTGTCAGTCCTTCACTTTGCCACCCCCCTCCCCCAAGCATCTCCAAAGTTCCATATATACATCTCCACCCTAGTACTTACCATGTTGTTTAACAACTGGCTGACTACTTAGATGTCTCCTTCATTACACAGGAATCTACTTGAGGGCAGAGACTATGGCATATTTCTCCTTGTAGTCCTGGGATCTACCATAGCACTTTTAATATATTAGTCACTCAATAAATGTTTGAAGGACAAATGAATGAAAATATTAGTAAACTTTCAAGAAGTATTGGAATTAGGGTCGAGGTGGACTAACCAGGAACGTTTTCACTATCCCATTTTAAAGTCAAGAGAATAGAGAATAAGAACAATGTCCAAGGCATTTCATTAGGAGAAAGCCACACCTGAAACCCAAGTCTTTATACATTCAAACTGGTATTGGAGTCCACAACATCATATTCATTCATTCATTTATAAGTAATTTATTTTCTATTCTCAAGTTCACTGATTCATTTCTCTGTCAACTTCATCCTGATACCCAGGTCTTTAGACATCCAGACTGGTAGTCCAGTACACAACATCATATTCATTCATTGATTTATAAGTAATTTCTTTTACTATTCTCAAGTTCACTGATTCATTTCTCTGTCAACTTCATTCTGTTGAGCCTATTCAGTGAGTTTTTACTTCAATTATCAAATATTTAAGTTCTAAAATTTCCCTGTGGTTATTTTTTATATCTTTTATTTCTTTGCTGAAGATTTCTATTCTTTGTAGACATTTTTTCAAAATGTATTTTGGGTGTTCATATTAGTTTATTGAAGCATTTTTATGGTGGCTGCTTCAAAACCCTCATCAGATAACTCCAAATTCCATATCATCTCAGTGCTGGCAGCTATTGTTTGTTTTTCCCATCCACATTGAGATTTTCCTAGTTCTTGGGGTAACAAGTAATTTTTGGTTCTTGGTATTATAATTAAATAATAGACATCAGTATTATGAGACTTATTTGATATCTGGTTTAAACCTTTCATTTTAGAAGGCATCCTCTAACACTGTGCTGGTGGGCAGGGAGACACTCCATTACTCTCAAGTGCAGGTGTTCGAGGAGGATCCCCAAAAAACAGAATTAGTTTCTGGGGGGCAGGCCCCTTGTAGTACAGGCTTCCTCCGCCAGATAAGTTTTCTTGGAACCCATTGGCATCAGTGTAGCAGTTAGCGTTGTGAGAGGCTGCATTTGGCTTCAGTGATTTTTTTTCAATTTTTAAAACTCTTTTGCCCATTTCAGGAAGGATGATTGCACCTGCCCACACCACTGAGTGTTCAGCAATTTTTGACCAAAAATGGAGTGACCTTTGTGCCTCATCCTCTCTATTTACCTGATCTCACCCCAATTGACTTTTTGTTGCTGTTGTTGTTGTTTCCCTGGATAAAAAAATTCCTCAAAAAGGAAATATTTTGCCAATGTGGAAGAGGTGAAACAAAAAACATCAGAAGCATTAAAAACCATTAAAATTAATGAGTTCAAAAACTGTCTCAAGCAGTGGAAAAAGCATCCGGATAGGTGTACTGCTTCAAACGAAGAGTACTTTGAAGGTGACTGATGTTTAAACATGTAAGAATAAATACACAATTTTTTATAAATAAATTCTAGGGATTTGGGGGTTCCTTATCATAAGTCTCAATTCATCATTTGGCCTCCTTGACACCACTTGGACTGAGGACATCTCATGACTGATGAGCTGGGGTAAAAGTTCAGGCTCCCATTAGGTTACCCAACACCATTCTGCATGAGAAGGGGAAAGGTACCTCATTGCTGCTCCCCATGTGTACACGCCACCCCCCCCGCCACCATCCCCCCCCAACCCGCCCATTGTTGGATGGAAAGACTTCCTTACCTTAGCCAGAATGAAAGTTTTAACTCCTCACATAAATTAATCTGACACCAACAGGGGAGGGAAGTGGTAATGTTTGGGCACCTTTTTATACCCAACCAAGGGGAGAAGTCTATATTCTCCACCAAGTTCTTTTACTGGTAAGGATGAAATTGAGGCCATAGATTTTTGTATAAATTGTTTGGCTGAATTAGGACAGTTCTTATTTAAAAGTTTTCTCTCTTTCCAGGCTCTCCCTTTCTTAGCTCTTTTGCCAAAGAGAGATATTTTTGTCAGGGCTTTTTAAAATCTGGTGTTTCTGGATTGCCAGCTTCTTCAGCACCCAGTGTAGATTGCACAAGATGAGACAGAGAGAGAGAGAGAGAGAGAGAGAGAGAGAAAGAAAGAGAAAATGAGAAACTCATTTCGATGTCATTCCTCATGTTTCAAAATTCCTAGCTGGTTAGTCTTTGCTTTAGCTTTGAGAGTTGTATGTGTGTTTGATACAAAATGCCCTAGGTTTGTAACTGTATTTAGCAAGATGAATGGGAGAAGTACATATTTTTCATCTTGTCTTGAAACCAGAAGTTTCTAAATAGCATTTATTGAACCTTTACTCTAGGCCAACAGTTCGTATATATTAACTCAATCAAAAAACAATCCTTTCCTATGAGGTAGGTACTATAATTAACCCCATTTTACAGACATGGAAACTGATGACTGCAATTTGCTCAAGGTAGCCTGATTGCAGAACCAAGCCCTTGAACATACAATACCACTTTTACAGCCAATAATCAAAGAATTTGGATTTTTTTCAATTGCTTGCAACTTTGGGGTAGTTTAATATTGAAATTAACACCACAGAGTTTTCTTTTTAAAGAGTACCCTTAGAGAAATTAAATAAAAAATTAAGAGTACCCTTTGGCACATGCAAGGAGGAGGTTCAAACAGAGGAGTTTGCAAGCTATGTCATGTAGAACTGCTGCAGGAGATAATCTGGCATGGTTGAAAGGTGGTTATAGTATATATTGGCAAAACTTAGAGATTGATTTACTGTGAATGACTGGACCAAGTGACCTGCAAGGGGTCTCCCAGTTCAAAGATTTGATTATTCTACTATGACAAAATTCTTATTTCATTTTAAATCAAATCATTTCAGTAAAGGTCAATTGAATGTCTTCTATGTACACTCTTTCCTCTGTTCCTTCTAAATTTGGGGGCAAGTTTTAAATGGTTTGTCTCCCCAGATTATAAAAACAACTAATGCTCACTGTAGAAAACCAAGTAAATAAAACTTGAAGTACTTTTAAAAATTCTTTCTATATGTAAATATTACTTTCTACATACAAATATATTTATTGTATAGATAGTTTAATATTTTGTCTCTGTTTAGGATTGCATGGGGGCCTGAGAAATTCTCAAAAATCATGTTTAATGAGGACGTAATATTCTATTCAATGATGTCCAATAATAAAATTAATCCTGTGTTGTTGAAAATTGCTTTTCACGACATTGTCGTTATTTTAAATGATCTTAGGATGATGTTTCTTGTATAGAAATATTGGTCACATTGGTTTTTAATTAAATTTATGGCTAGATTCTTACAATAAAACACACACACACATACATACACATTAAAGCTAAATAATCAAATTTCTCCCTGGAAACACTGAATTAATTTATATTACCACCAGGATTACCTGAATCTAATGGCATCTAACTGCTCTAAGCACAAATTATTCTCAATCTTTTCTAATTTGAAGAGTAAAACATAGTTTTAATTTTAGTTTATTTGGTTACTAGTATTGATTGATTACAATGGCTTACCAATTTTTAAAAGCTCTTTATATAGGATATTAAACTTATGTCTGACATTGCTATAAATGCTTTTTTCAGCTTATTCGTTAATTTTAATTCATGTTTCCTGACACAAAACTATTTCAAATTTATATAAAGTCAAATAAATTCATCATTTACCTCTGTAATATTTTTTTCTAAGATAATTCATACTCATCTCTCTTGGTTTGTTTTTTTTAATACTTATCTGTTAACTGTTGCAATAATTTATTCATATATATGTATATATACATACATGCAATCATCATGTAATATCTCTATTGCATATAATGTCTTACACATAAGTATGACATATGCGTATATATATGATATGCAAGTACAATTATATGTTATTAATACTCAGTTTTTCAAGCATCATTTTTAAAAATTAATCCTTACTGTTCTCATTTGTTTGTGATACTTCATTCTTCCCACATGTATTAGCATCTAATGTATATTAGAGTCTTTTTCAGGGTTATATAGTTTCTAGGTGTAATTACTGGAATGTTCTGTCACTGAAGCCTTACAAATAGCTCTCTCTTTAAATTCAGTCAGCTTTCAGTCAGTGGAAGAAAGAAAGGAAAAGTTGTCATATTCTCTATAATTTAATAACAATAGTAAAACAACAGGTGCCATTCGGTGCCTTTACCAGTTCAGAACAGTGGAGAATTTCTGGATACATAAAGCAGACAGAAACAGAATGACCACTAAATCCAGAGGTCATGGTTGATTCAAGTGTACTGATATAGACAAGATTTCCCTGAATTTTTATATATTGTTAAGTTTTAAAAAAAGAAATTTATGCAACCTTAGCATAAAACTTATTAAAAAAATTCTCTCTCTCTCTCTCTAGGAATATGTATAAAATTTATACAAATTTAAAATATATATAAATACCTATATATTGTGTACATGTATAAAACTTTAAAATAACTAAGATCAGTTGCAGGCAAGAATAAATGGGCCATGGGTGTTTAGCTGATTAAGATATTTATTAAAACATAAGCCACATATATCCCTCCCTCACATACACTCACACTGCACAAATTTGTACTGGTCTAGACTGCATTTTTTTCAGATAGGGAGAGTTTCTGCATGGAGGATCCTGTAGATTTAAGACAGGAACAAAGCCCTCTATAAACCAGAAACCCTGTGTATCGTTGCCTCTTCTCCCTCAAAAAACCATAGGAAGAAGGACTCTGGTAACCAAAGCCTGCATTCACTGACAAATGGAGAAGGATCGCTATTCAGATTCTGAAATGTACTTCACTGAGCTAGCTGTATTCTAACACTCATATGTGTATGTAGGCGCATGTGTGTGTGTGTATAAAAAATAGAAGACGGGAGGGAGAGGCATACCTCATCAACAAGGGTGCCTGCATAATCAACGTTTGTATACTTAACCCTGAATTGTACCCTGCATCTTTTTTTTAAAAAAAGAAAGATATTTCTGTAGTATAATCAAAAAAAATAGAAGACAACGTAAAGTTGGGCTATAAGGAGATTATATTTTCAACATCTGTAATAAGGGAAAAAGACATATTTGCAACTTCAATATTTAAAGTGTTTCTACAAATCAAAAGAAAAAAATTCAATAAACAAAAAATGTCAGCTTGCTATCTATCCACTTATGAAAAATATTAAAATGACCAAAAAGTATTAAAAATGATGCTCAAGCTTAGTAGCAATCAGGAAAATGAACATTATCATCATTAAAATAATGATAAAATGTCATCCCCAACTCTGGATTGATATAAAAATATCTCACACACTGTTGGTGACACTGAAAGGAGACCAATGTTCTCCATAATGTTTGTGCGCAAATAAATTAGTTCAGCAGGAGGGCTCACAGTATCTATTAAGATATTAAATACATGCCATGCAGTTATTAAAAGGAATGTAATATATACATGATATATATGTATATCAACATGAAGCAATGTCATGAGCAAAATAAACTCTTAATGTAGTCAAAGAAAACTGCTCATGTGTTTATTTACGCATTACATAAACACATATGAAAGAGGATGAAAAAATGCACAAGAAAATAGCAGTGGCAAATTCTGGGTAGAGGGCAACCCTCTTTTGGGGCCCCTCACACTTGGGAGTTTTTCTGTATTCTTAATAAACTCCTGCTTTCTCACACACACACAAAAAATTCTGGCTGGAAGAAGAAAATTGGGACCATGATAAAGAAGAGAGAGTCTGTATTTTTATGAATATGAACATTTCAACATTTATTTATTGAATGGATAATTTAAATATTTTAAAATAAAGAATATAAATTTTTATGATCAAGCCTGCTTGGCTTTTAGTCTGACTGTATCACAAACTTCAGAATCAGAATAACTACCACTGAATAAAAATAATTAAGAAAAAACTTTTTTTAAATTTTCTTCTGGTAAAAAGAAACCTTCCTTCCACTTATAACAACATCTAAACTCAGCTTTAAGAAACTAAAACATGGACCATAAAAATTTTGCTTCTGCTTTTTGTTTACTATTCTCACCAGAATCAACTTCAAGCAACTGAAGAGTCAATAATAAATAACAATGCAGAACCTTCAAATCGCAACGTGAGATGCACTATAAATCATCATTCCTGTTGTCCACCATGATTTTGGTTGTTCTCCTTCCAGGCACTAGTAAGACTGTACTTTCATACCCACTTGAAATGAGGCATGGCTGTGTGGCTTGCGGTGAACCTTAGTAACAGAAGTAATGCAAGCAAAGCAGTCTTCGAGAGCCAATGAATGCTTGCTACATATTCTTCTCCCTGCCACAAAGACCAATGCCATTCTAAATGCGACTGTACTGTCAGCCTGTATCCCTGTGTGAGGATGGATGCCCTGGATCAAATCTTCCTAATAATCCAAGATAAACTTGTAAGTTGAGTGGGGATTACCTGGGCTATTCTGAACTAGGAAGATTTGATGATTATTTATTTCGGTCGTATAAAGCTTAGTCTATTCTGACTGATATAAAATTGTTAAGATCCATCAATTTTGGCAAATCTAAACTTTAAAATTGTCATATCTCATAATTTAAGAGAGAGAAGGATACATTCCAGGGGAACTGAAATGGAAGGAATCTCAAGTACTGTAACTAATCATTACAGTAATGTTGGATGTCCTTACAAAGGATTCACAGACACACCATCATCATCTGAGTGCTCAGAGTGAGGTTGAAGGGACTCTGGAAAAAAGAAAACTCTTAAAACTTCAGCTTCCTTCCAGACTTTTTATTTTACATAATTGTCTATTTTCTGCTATGATTGCACCTGTGAATAGCTTCTGTACTCCAACCTGGACAACATAGCAAGATTCCATCTCGGGGGGTGGGGGGGTGGGGGGGGGGAAGGTTAATTTTCTGTTTGTTCTTGCCTTTTTCTCATTAACCCTTGCTAACTTACATCCAGCATAAAAGCTTTGACTGAGCCTTTTGGAGAAACTCTTACTTGAATTTATTTCCCCTCTTCACCTTAGCCTACCCTGAATCTTCTCTGTCTTTCTTAATATTAATTTTAGACCATTTTGTGTTTAAATTTGGCCTTGCTCATCAAATAAGTTAGACTGGAGCATGTGTTTGGCCCACACACTGGGCTAAGTCAGTGAATGTGGTTAGGTGTCTGGAAGGTTTTTTTTGTTTTGTTTTGTTTTTGAGTCAGAGTCTCACTCTGTTGCCCAGGCAGGAGTGCAGTGGCATGCTCACAGCCACCAAAGCCTCACCTGCTGTGCTTAGGCAATCCTTCTGCCTCAGCCTTTCAAGTAGCTGGAACTACAGGCACATGCCACCGTGTCCAGCTAGTTTTTGTGATTTTTATTGTAGAGACAAGGTCTCAGCAAGTTGCCCAGACTGATCTTGAACCTGCAGGCTCAGGTAGTACACTCACCTCTGCTTCCCAAAGTGCTAGGATTACAGGCTGAGCCACTGAGCCCAGCCGTCTGAAAGGTTTTTAAGAGGTAGAGGTCTGACCTCGAGGATCTTGATCCCTGGGTGCCAGAAGAAGCTAGAGTAAATGTTCACATGAGTCTTCCATTGTCATCAATTTTTCATCACCACCAATTTCCCAACCTTCCCCTTTTCTGAGAGCTAAAGTTTTGCTATTTAAGTATTAATTATTTAAACAATATAAAAGACAATAAAACTCTGACACTGTAAAAAATGCCCTTTGTTAGAGGGGGAAATAGTAGTGTTTAATCTGCAAATTTGATTACTCAACTACAGAAAGCTAAATTGGAAAAATGTAAAATATTGCTGTCCACTACCATCTCCTATTCCAAGAACAAAATTTAATCATTTTTTTATCTTTTAAAATTTTTGATAGCTTAGAGGGTATTTTGTCTGAAAACTTAATCTTAATATAATTATTCCCATATTTTATTTTGTATGAAAAACTATTGAAAGCTTCCTTTAACACCACTATATTAGTAGTCATAATGCTGCAAATTTATTTGTGCCTTCAGTTACTGATTTCTGTACTTTGCATTTATTTATTAAAGAACTGGAAAGTCCAAGTTTATAATTACCTTCTGATATGAGCCTCCTTCCTAGAATAACATTACAATTTCTTTGCTTGATCACCTCTTATTTGAGTCTTAATTTCACTGCAGTTTAAAAACAAAAATTGCAAACAATAAACACACACACATTCTTCAGGCTCCTTTTCAAAAGTTAAATAAGCCCAAGGCCAATATGTTAGAAACAATTCAAAGATGAAGGCTACATACTAAAATAGTAAAGATAGAACTTTTGTAAGAAATAACTCATTAACTCATAAAGAAGACTAGCAGATTAAAATCCTGAATATCAGTAATGATTTTTTCTGTTAAAAAGTATTTATATTCAATAATTTGATATTAATTTGTTATTGATTAGACCTGGAATACTGAAGAAAGAAGAAAAATATAACTGGGAACATGTTTTTCACTCTTAAAAGGAAGGCTGGGTTGCAATAACTATAATAAGAAACAAAATATGGCAAATTTTCCGACAGAGGTATAGACTAAGCATGATGAAAGCACAGAATTAAAAAGAGATTAATTCTAAATTTGATAAGAATTCTACACGTGATGAGAAGTTGGTGGATGTGAAAAGGAATGTAATTTAGTATAAAAGGCCTGGGCTTTGTGGTCAACATACTAGAGTTCAAATCTCAGCCATGTCATTTTCTAGGTATTTATATGGCTGCAAGTGAATTAATATATCTAAGGCTCTCTTCTTTCATCTATAAAAACCAAGGGAAATTTTAAAAAAAACTTTATCAAGACAATGCTATGAGCATTTAAAACAGAATAATTCATATAATCTTCATGAGGACTCTAGAGGTGAATACAGTAAGTCCTCATATGACATCACTAACAGGCCATGGAAACAGAGACTTCAAGCAAAACAAGGCACAAGAAACCAATTTTACCAAGGGTAATTGATGTAAACAAGAGTTACATTCCCACAGCATACTTTTGGTCATCACCAAACTTCTAAATAAAGACTTATAACTCTTCTAACATTAAACTTGAAATAAATTTGAGATATACCTACATTTAAGAAAGAGTAACGAAAACAAGTAAGATCAGTATTGACCAAATATTCCAGTTCAAGATTGTGAGTGGTCAGAGGCTATCCTGGCAACTCTGGGTGCAAGGCAGGAACTAGTCTTGGACAGGATGTAATCCAAGGTAGGGCACATTCACACACACCCACACTCACACTGAGATCATTGCAATATACCAATGAGCCTAACGGGCACATCTTTGGGATGTGGGAGGAAACTGCAGTATCTGGAGAAAACTCAGAGATACAGGAAGAAGATGCAAATGCCACAAAGACAGTTGACTTCGCCAGAAATAGATGGGGCTTTTTTTTTTCCTCATCAATGTCATAGCAAAACAAAATTGAACAAAGCAATGTAATTCGAGGACATGATGTATACTAATATCATCTTCATTTTACAAATAAGGAAACTGAGGTAAAGATAGGTTAAGTTCTTGGAAGGCTGAGGCGGAAGGATTGCCGGAGCCCAGCAGGTCGAGGCTGCAGTGGCCGGGAGCGTGCCACTGCACTCCAGTCTGGGAGACAGAGTGAGACTCCAACTCAAAAAAAAAAGATAGGTTAAGTGGCCTACCAAGTTCTACTTGTGGTGAGTGACAAGCTGGGATTGGATGCCTGTGTTGATGGGTTATGTGAAAGAACTCTATGCCTTCCATGAGCATAATCTTATACACATTCCTTTGGCAGCTTTCAATAACTCAATCAGGCAAATACCAGTACTATTTCAAACATTAACAGATGAGTAAATTGGTCAAGGTCCGTTAGGAATGCATGGCTGTGTGGCAATGGGTAGTATAGGTGGGAGCAGGACACAAGTGGAGGGGGACCAATTAGATAGTTCTTTGCAATAATGAAATGTTGTGATAACAATGAAAAGAGGGAGGGATTTGAGAACTATGTAAGACTGAAAAAAATTATATGAAATAGGAGCCGGGATCGGTGGCTCAGCCTGTAATCCCGCGCCTTTGGGAGGCTGAGGTAAGTGGATTGCCTGAGCCCACGGGTTCGAGACCCTCCTGGGCAAGCAAGACCTCATCTCTACAATAAATCAAAAAATTAGCCGGGCGTGGTAGCGCGCGCCTGTAGTTCCAGCTACTCGGAAGGCTGAGGCGGAAGGATCGCTGGAGCCCAGCAGGTCGAGGCTGCGGTGGCCGGGAGCGGCCACTGCACTCCAGTCCTGGCGACAGAGTGAGACGCCAACTCAAAAAAAAAAAAAAAAAGGAAATGTCATGAACAATGGGAGTTCAACTCTGTAAGACCTTTGTGAAACTTAGAGTGCCTCCAAGAACTCTCCATCTGAACAATGGAAATCTGGAAATTTATCTACTAGACCTGGTACCCCATCAGTTAAATCCCCAGTCAACAGTGGCCAGAAAAGTCTTGAGCCAGTAACCCCGAAAACACTTAGCATGCGGCTGATGAGAGAAACTGTCAGTGGGGGTCTGCGTTCTCAGGGAACTGCCAAGTGGAGCTTCCGTGGAAGACAATACAGGCACTAAAAACAACTGCTATACATTTTTAACTTATAAGATTACTTTGCAGATTAAATGTAAAAATATATGCAACCCGTGGAGAAGACTCCTGGGAACATGCAGCAGGCATACACATTCCTTTCTGTATTTATTTATTTATTTACTTTTATTTGTTTTTTAATGAATTAATTAAATTTATTTAGGGCATTCTTTTTTTTTTTTTTTTTTTTGAGTTGGCCTCTCACTCCGTCGCCCAGACTGGAGCGCAGTGGCCGCTCCCGGCCACCGCAGCCTCGACCTGCTGGGCTCCGGCGATCCTTCCGCCTCAGCCTTCCGAGTAGCTGGAACTACAGGCGCCCGCTACCACGCCCGGCTAATTTTTTGATCTATTGTAGAGATGAGGCCTCACCAAGTTGCCCAGGTGGGTCTTGTAAGGTAAACGAAACCAGACCAGGCGAAACGGCAACAAAGGGCCAAAAGAAATTTATTA
>CAUYQG010052150.1:0-31960 GCA_963574415.1 Tarsius wallacei
AGTGATCTTTCTCAGAAACAAAGAACTGAGTATCACATGTTCTCACTCATAAGTGGACCTTGAACAACTATTGTAATACCATAAGAAAAGGAATGACAGTAGCGGGAAACTGTGGGGGCATGGGGGGTAGGAAGGTGGGATTGGCAGTAGTGGGAAACTACCTGGGGAAGGGGGCACACTTCATCAACAATGGTACCTGCACAATGAATATTTGCAAACCTAACCCTGAATCGTATCCCACAATTTTAAAATAAAAAAATTAAAAATATCCATATGCAAAAAAAATCAACAAAACTAAAAAAGCAACAAAAAGTAACAACAAAAAAATACCAAAACATAAACAAAAACAGAAAAATAAGAGCTCTCTTTGTGACTATTTCTGGAACTTCAGGTTGCTATTCTTTTTTTTTTTTTTCCTTTTTACTGGCAGTTCCCAAGCCCTACCGCTGCTTTTGTTTGGCTACTGCTGTGGCAGGGAGCAGGCTCTGGTCTCCAGCCCCTCCCCTCCACTCTCAGTGCAGGCCAATTGTGTGGCTTTCAGTTTGGGTCAAATGCCCCAGGGACTGCTGGGGGAGGAGGGTGAATCATATATAGACTCACCCCGACTTGTGTGCTGCTACTGATCCCAAATTGATCAGACGTGTCCATGCCTGGTTCTGCCCTGGAGTGGGGCATCTGTCTCTCCATGTATGCTCCTGAAGTTTCCTCTGTTGGCCAGTGTTGGTCAATCCCAGTGGGTGTGAACATTGCCTCTGGGTTTCAGATGAAAGGCTAAATGGAGTTGGGTAGACCAGTGCAGGTCTCTGCCCTTCCCAGGACAAAGAAAATGTCAATGGTCAGCATCTCCTTGCCAGAGGTAGGGCTCAGCTCCAGATTTCTCCCGTGTGCCTTCTCAATGGTACCTGCTGCCAGTTCCTGGCCCACTGCCACAGCTGGTATGGGCCAGGTGCCACATGCTGAGGAGCAGCTGATCTCTTATTCCTCCTCTCAAGAGATCCTCAAGAATAGCAGTTGATCCTGCATGCTGGGCGCTCTGATCTCAGAGCAGTGGTGGGTTGCAGCCACCTCTGGAGTGGAGCCCTGAGTACTTGATCCCAAGTCTCCCCTTAGATGGATCGTGCACACCCACTCCCATGCATGCAGACTGTCTTTATGGACACTTGCCCTTGAAGACACTATCACACTTCCACTTGTTCCATTGCCATATTCCTCAGCTGTTGTTTCTGACAGCCTTCAAACTAAACAATCTGTAATTACCTTATTTTCCAATGTAGCCACATTCTTGGTTTTTGTGAGTTATGGCTTCACTTATGAATTTAGGACACAATTCAACCAATAAACCTTTTTATGTGGTTGTTGTTGTACTTGATTTTCATCTTTCATTCTTAAAGAATTTGCAGGATGTGTCTTAGGTACTACATATATTAGTTTATATTGAGTATTAACAAATTACTCTTCACATTGGTTCTACAATATTTCATGCCCGTTAGCAATGTAGGAATCTTTCTCGTCCAGGTCCTTCCCAAAACTCGACAATTTCATAGTCTATAACCTTTGCTTTGTTGATGAGTATGAGATATCTCAGTTCTTAATTTTGCAGTTCTCTGTATATTAACAACATCGAGCACGTCATTGTTCATAGGTAGTCTTCCATGTTTATTCTCTTGGCTATGCATTTATTAGTTTAACTATTTTATCACTCCATATAAATTCTTTATATATTATGCATCCTAATTATTTTCTTCAAGTCAGTGTTTGTAATTTAGCTTAGTTAATGATGTTTTTTATACTATAGAACACTTCAATTTTGATACTAAACTATCAATCTTTCCTATTTGACTTGCGCCTTTTGTGTTTTATTTATAAACAGTTCTTTGTTCAGGTGAGTCTTATATTTTCTTCCACACTTTTGAAACTTTTTTTAATCTTCAAATTTAACTAGAGTGGAGAGATTATGGTCCAATTTCAAAAATTTAGTTTTATGTATCTATACTGATCGTAAATTCTTTAAATATAAATTTTGGTATAGTCCATCCTTTCACAACTAATTTTTAATGCCACTTCTGCCAGATACCAAATGCCCTTATAACAGAAAACAACCATTGTGAATATGCAACATGTTATTCATTGTATTTTTATTATATTGTTTAAACCTCACAACAGTTCTACAAATTAAATATTTATTATTGATCTCCTATAGTTAAATAAACAAATGTAATGAAAAATAAATATTTCCTCCAGTGTTATTCACATAATCAGTAAGTGAAGAAGGCAATATTTGAACTCCAGCAATTTGGTTACATAGAGTATAGTCTCATAATTATTCAGTGACACATTTCATATATGCATAAAGCAGTTTTTGAAGTTTATATTATGTCCATTAATTCATTTGGTTGTTTTAGTGACAAATCACACACTTTTAATGCTTTTTGCTTTTCAGTGTCTTGATATTTGATAGTGCAAATGTCCCCATTTTGTATGTTTTTTACACATTATTTCAATTATCCTCAGAAGGCTTTTTATTTGAAACTAAGACTAATAAGTTTCATTGTATCCTGTCTGGAGTTTTGTTGCAAGAGAATTGTACTACTAGATCAATTTTTAGAGAATTACCATCGTTATGATAATGATGTTTTTAATGCAAAAACATGCTAAAATTCTTATTTTTAAGGTAAAATTGTATGTTGAAAAATAGTGCAAATTTCTCTATCAAGTTACTGCACATATTGCTCCTGACTTGTACCCCACATCTTTGTAATCAAATAAAGTAAAAAAGAAAGAAAGAAAGAAAGAAAAATAAAAGGTAGAGTGGGGGATTATGGAGTGCAATTTCCTTGTTACTGATTGCTAATGGAACATTTTTAATGACTATTTCTAAATAGTAGTTGAGAAATATGGGAATAATATTATGTGATTGTCTTCTAGCATACAACAAATTTGACATTTAAAAAAAATTCTATTAATTTGTTTCTATATATTCTTGGATTTCCTATGTAGGCAATCAAGTCATCTATAAATTAGTAGCATTTCCTTACGTCCTTTACAACCCCCAATAGCATGTATTTCTTTTTCATATATGATTGTACTAACTAGAATATACTGTATTATAGTCTATTGTTCCAATCACAGAAGGCATTGTTGACTTGATTTTTACTCATAAATGACAACTTTTGAAGTAATAAAACTAAATATGAGCCGGGCTCAGTGGCTCAGCCTGTAATCCCGCGCCTTTGGGAGGCTGAAGTGAGTGGATTGCCTGAGCCCGCGGGTTCGAGACCTGCCTGGGCAAGTGAGACCTCATTTCTACAATAAATCAAAAAATTAGCCGGGCGTGGTAGCGCGCGCCTGTAGTTCCTGCTACTTGGAAGGCTGAGGCGGAAGGATCGCCGGAGCCCAGCAGGTAGAGGCTGCGGTGACCGGGAGCGGCCACTGCACTCCAGTCTGGGCGACAGAGTGAGACTCCAACTCAAAAAAAAAAAAAAAAAAAAAAAAAACTAAATATGTTACTTATAGGTTTCTCATGAACACACATTATGAATTACAGAAACTCCTATGTACTTCTAGCTGTCTTATAGCTTTATTATGAATGGGTACTGAATTTCGAATTGTAGCAATTAATTTTCTAATATGAAATTATCTTCACAATGCTTGGTTATGTATTAATTTATTATGATGCATCATATATTTAATTTTTTGGATTACATGTATTTATATTTTATTGAAAATTGTTGCATATATTCTAATTAATGACATAGGCCTATAATTATTCTTTTTTGTACTGCCCCTGTCAAGTGTTGGTGTTAGTTATTCCAGTTGACAAATAAGTCAGCTTTTCTTCTATGGCTTTTCTGAATTTGTTGTTTGTAAGAATTTTCTCTTCCTTTAACTTTTGTAAAAACGGACTTCTAAAACCCCTTGGGGACCAGGCAGGGTGGCTAATGCATATAATCTCACCACTTTGAGAGGCCGAGGAAGGAGGATCACCTGATCTTAGGAGTTCAACACCAACCTGGGCAACATAATGAGACCCTGTCTCTGCAACAAATTAAAAAACAAATAGCAAGACATGGGAGTGCACACCTATAGTCCTAGCTATTTGAAACACTCAGGTGGCAGAATTGCTTATGCCCAGGAGTTTGAAGCTAAATTAATTTATGATTACACCATTGTGCTCCAGCCTGGGTGACAGAATGATATCCTGTCTCGATAAATAAATAAATAGTAATAAATACATTTTAAGTAAATAAATAAATTTCCTTGAATCTTGTCCTTATTTTGCACGAAGGTATGGAGCAGATTGGTGG
Source organism: Tarsius wallacei (assembly GCA_963574415.1). Taxonomy (NCBI): domain Eukaryota; kingdom Metazoa; phylum Chordata; class Mammalia; order Primates; family Tarsiidae; genus Tarsius; species Tarsius wallacei. Next base: position 4,305 of record CAUYQG010052150.1, read on the forward strand.
GGATATTTTCACTCCAAATTAAATTTCTGTAAGTTGTTGAATAAAATTATAAACAATAAAGAAAATTCAAAAATATCAAAGTCCAGCATTTCAAATGACACACTCACAAAAACTTCTAACAAAATTTTCTAGCACAAATAAAGTAAAAATAAACATTGGAAAGTAACTGGAAACAATCACCAATCTGATTCACTTGCAAGCATCATTGTTAAATTGTACAACTAATTACTAATTCATAAAAGCTAATTTTTCTCCTGCTGTTTTACATATTTTCCTATTCCTCAAACCTGTTATAATCTCAAATTCTGCAGAGAAGGAGGTACTAATCGTAAAACTATCATTGCTTTTATTGCCATAATTTGCCATGTTTGCATTCCACTGTGAGGCTGTGTGATTGTAAAATCTCTATTCTCTAGGTTGATATAAAATTAGGTTTTTAGCTTCCTAGAATGTGTATTAATTAAATATTACCAATTTTTTAAGCTATTTGGGCAGCACATTGCATTACCCACTTATCACCTGGGTGGGTAGAGTAGGTTATGTGACATTTACAATAAATGAAAAATAGCTAATTTTCTTGAAATGGCAGTATTTTATTAGTATGCTAAATCAGTTTAAAAAATAAAAAAGTGCAAGTTCCTACCCCTGTAGCCATGTGCCAAAGTGCTATGTCTAGATTTAAACTCTCAAGCAGTTAATCATTTCACAGGTGGATATACGATGGTGCACAAATGAATCTAATAGGTAAGAAAATGGGAAATGACGTAAGGGCAGAAACAAGGCCTGATCTGATAACTCTTACAATCCATTTTGTAGTGTACTGCCTGCCAAGGAGCAACTGCTTAATTAATATCTGTTCAATAAAGGAATGATCCTCAGAGAACATCTGAGCTCCATGCATTTATATGCAAAATTTTATGTGTGAATGGCCTCAAGTATCTCACATTGCAGTGGTAAAGATTGATCATTAAACACAAAATCACATACCCATGTGGACTATGTGATTTTATATTGTGTAAAGGACTCAGCATTAAGCTACACTTGAGTATGAGTATCCCACAAATCCATCACATATTAACAGGTTCATCTACTAGTTCTCCATGTATGTACACCCCTAAATAGAGGGTGGATTTCTGGGTAGAAAAGAAAAATCTCTCACCAAGGTATAACTCATAAAAGCCATTCCCTTTCAGAGGCCTGTTGACATATATCGTCATTACACTTTCATATGAGTCCCCGGCTTCTTCCATGAAGACTAAATACTTCAGTCAGTCTATAGGTCATCACAACCACTACAACATCATGGCCTATCTTCTATGCTGCTCTGGTTTTGTTCACTCTCTTTCTCTCTTTAGATCTCTCTCTCAACCTCTCTCTCTCTCGACCTCTTTCTCTTCTTCTTTCTCTTCATCTCTCCCTTTGTTCCTCTATTCTTCTTTCCTTCCATTACTCTAATCTCTTTCTTGTGCACTCATTCTCTCTTGCTAGCTTGCTTTCTTACTAGTGGATTTACCTTTCTTTGACACTCAGTTATACACTTAAACTTCGTTTTGATTATATTTTTTCTTGCATACCAGCAATTTTGGAGGCACAAGCTTGTTCAACTATATTAATATACTTGCTGGTTATAAATATTAACTCATTCAATCATTCAATCATGCATAAAAGTGTTTATACATGCAGTTACTTAGAAAGAATATCTTGCCGGGTTCAGTGGCTCAGCCTGTAATCCCGCGCTTTGGGAGGCTGAGGTGAGTGGATTGCCTGAGCCCGTGGGTTTGAGACCCGCCTGGGCAACTTGGCGAGACCTCATCTCTACAATAAAAATCAAAAAATTAGCCGGGCGTGGTAGTGTGCGCCTGTAGTTCCAGCTACTTGGAAGGCTGAGGCGGGAGGATCTCCGGAACCCAGCAGGTCGAGGCTGCAGTGGCCAGGAGTGGCCACTGCACTTCAGTCTGGGTGACAGAGTGAGACTCCAACTCTAAAAGAAAAAAAAAAAAGGAAAGAATATCTTAATGTGAGTAAAATGATTTGTTAGGTAATCATTATTAAGTAATAATTTCTGTATGCTCAGAAATATATTTAATGTCACAGGAGAAAAAAGACATAAATAATAAACCCTTGATTTTTCAATGGCTTACAATATCAAGTTCATAAGATGCATAGATATACAAATGGTAAAAACACAATAGAGTATAAACTAACTGCCTCTGTAAACCTAGGCACTGAAAGAAATGAAGAAACATTTTTTGAAAAAGTTTGAAAACGAATGACCAGATTGTTGAAAAAAACTTTTTTCAATCTCCCAGAGCAGAGGCACATTAACAATGGGAATAAAAGTGTGATCAGGAAGGTTTTGGAAAACTGTCAATGTTCTCTCAAATGCTATCGCATATTGTTAGATCAGCAACATATTATTATTGATTTCAAATGATAGTGTCAAGCTGAACTAACATTACAACTTGGGATTGAATTGAAATTGATGTACCTGAATAATTCTAGCTGTTATTACTATAAATCAGTCATTTTACTGAAGAAGGTGAGCATTTTATAGATATATTTCCAAAAGTTCAAGCAATATCCAAAATTTAAAGTTGAAAATGCATTTAAACACTGTATTTTAGTTATGGTCAAGAAATAAGGATGATATTTGAGAAATGTGAAATTTGTCACCAAAGATTGAGGATATTATTTAAACAACACCCGCAATGTCCTGATTTCATCATTGGATGACGGTTTGATACAGTGAGATTCTTGAACATCTTATAAATATGTTTCCTCCAAAAGTATTCCAGAGGACTAACAAACCTGCAAGAACCAGGATAGGAAAATGACTCATTTTGTGAGAAAAAGAAAATGCTTTCCTCTAGATTTTAAATATATGTTGCTGATATATTGAAAGCAATTAAAACTCTGAGAAGAAAATTCAGAATGTCTGTCTTTGGGGGAAAGTAACCTATTTTCACTTTAGAAAAGGGAGTTAGTAACCAAGGACGGACCTTGGTGGGACAAATCTCCTCTGAGCTCAAACCCCAATCAATGTTATGAATGATTACAGATAATTCCCACTACACTGATCCCCCACAATGATGGTCATTTCTTATCCCCATTCAATTACCCTCATGCATTTTGTGTCAGATTAGTCATTCTGCCTTTCTTGCATAATGTTAGGATTGTGTCTAAATTGAAGTGAATGGCATACCACTTAGAGGACTGGGTAATAAACAACTGCATATTAATTTCTCTATGCTCATTTCTCTTCCTATGAGCTAGAATACAGACAAGATTCCAAGCCAACTTCTACTATGCAAATGAAGACAATGTATAGGGAGAATAGTAGAAAACTGAAAAGAAAATCACCTAAGTTTCTATGTGACCAAATGGAGCAAAAAGTAACCTGTATATCCACTCTGATCTGTTTACTGGAAAGAAATAAGCACTTTGGTCTTTAAAATTGGGTCCCTCTGTCACAGAGGCATAGCTTTTTTCCTACCAAATACACCATCAAAAGCCAGAAATGTGTCCAAGCTGTGTCCTGAATTAATTAAATCTAAGTTCCTTATAGCAATATCTCAAGGATTTCAAATGTTTTTATTCATCTCAGGCCATCCTTTCCATTCACTAACAATGAAAAGGAGTCAGAATTAGCTACATTTTAGATATGAGAAACTGAGGCAAGATATTTCACTTTTTGTATCCCCAAACTGAGCCAATGAATCTATACCGATTTTAGGATTCAGCTCTGTCATTATATAGAAATTGTATTATCCATTAAATATTTTATATACATTTACCTTTTCATCATAACATTCTTAGATATTTTAAGACAAGGCATCTCTGAATAAGAAGTCAGAAGCAGCCTGCATGTCCTCTAACTTTCAACAGCTGTGTGATTCATATTTCTTCACTTATACAAATTACATAGATGTATATGTATATATATATATACATATATATGTATATATAAGTTACAACTGAATACTTTTCTCCATCGCATATTATTGCAATTTCCAAATACAATCATTTATCTCCAGCAATAAGAGCATAGGTGCCTGAAAACCCTCAACATAGAAAATTTGAGTTTAAAGAACAATGATTCATATAGAAAATATTGACTCAAAGGGACAAGGGTTACTACGGCAAACCTTGTAAAAATTTTTTGTTAAAAATCAATAAGGGTATTATAATAATCAAAAAGGACATCAAACAGTTACATAGCAAATTTATTTTTATATTCATCATTCCATGCTTCCTAAACCTTCTGCTACCCCATTTTTTCTATAGTATTTAAATAAATAAATAAATTATATTTGGTTTATTGCTTATTATGACGAATACCAAGAGACATTCTACTCAGTTTGCTTCACCATTCAAAGATTTAATGTCTTTCTGACTTTGAAATTTGGAATTGACTTTTAACTCTTGGGATCATGTTGATTTCCAAAGATAAGAGTAACTTGTAAATATGAGGAGGAAAATAAAAGAAAAGAACAATAACCAATGTAAAAGAAAAACAAATAAAATACCCCAAGTGACATTGTTTAAGTGATACGGCATGTTCAGTAACTATTATAAAATTTCCTGTTTACTCTGAAAGTTTTTTTTTTAACTTAGTTTGACCAATGATTGTTTAATGGTAAAGAGCACAGCAGTAGTTTGTGTTACAAAACTCTTACTTTATCTTTCCTGATAGACACATGAATGCAACTTGATGATTCTAGTTTTCTTTTACTAAACTTTTTTTTTTTTTTCAAATCACAACTGCAAAATACCCTGTCCTCTTTTACTTGCCCTTTTCAATCTCCAACCTCCTATCCCTCTTTTGACGGGGATCCTAAAAAAAGACTTTGGAATTTTTGCAAAAGTATTGTGCCATCTTAATCACAATTAACTATTATTATTTCAACTATTTGTGTTCAGGGCTCAGCGTGAGTCTAGTGATGATACACATTTCAAAATATAATATGACCACATGATCAAGTCCATACTTTCAATATATGTCCAATATTAGATGTAATATTATGTTTCAGCACTGAAAAAAATGGCTATCCTAGATTTATTGAGTGGTATAAATATATTCTTGAAAATAGAAGGTATTTTGAAGGGAGATATTGACTCACCTAATATAATTCCTATGCTTAACTTTGAAAAATAACCTTAGCCGGGCTCGGTGGCTCAGCCTGTAATCCCGCGCCTTGGGAGGCTGAGGTGAGTGGATTGCCTGAGCCCGCGGGTTCAAGACCCGCCTGGGCAGGCGAAACCTCATCTAGACAATAAATCAAAAAAAAAAAATCAGCCGGGCGTGGTAGCGCATACCTGTAGTTCCGGCTACTCGGAAGGCTGAGGCGGAAGGATCGCTGGAACCCAGCAGGTCGAGGCTGCGGTGGCTGGGAGCGGCCACTGCACTCCAGTCTGGGCGACGGAGTGAGACTGCAACTCAAAAAAAAAAAAAAAAGAAAAAAAGAAAAATAACCTTTACATAAGATGCTAGAAGCAATTCACAATGCTAGAAGCAATTTTTTCATGACTAATTTTACCAGTGTGCAGATGTAAATGAAAGAAAACTGACATTTTTCATGGGGGATGCCATGTGATATGGATGCTATGATCATGACCTGGAGTCAATCAATTAATTATTGATATCGCTACTTAATAACTCAGTGATTTGGGGAAATTATTTAACTTTGCTCATCTTCAGCTTCTTTTTGGTGAAACAGGAATATTAACAGGACTTGACTCCATAGGTTGCCTTAAAAATTAGATAATGGATCTAAGTGCCCAGCCTGCTTTCTTGTATATAGTAGGCAATCAGTAGACAATAGCTGTGATTCATTTTTTAATAAGTCACAGTTGATAATTTATCACTGCTTATCTTATTTATAGCTTGCTGGGTATTTATCTTTTCGTTCTGTCTCATTATTCTCCCCTTTACCTTACCTTCAGTTCATAGAGCAATTGTTCTTAAAGTAACTCTAATATTTTCTTCAGTCTTCCCGTCTTGTCATGAAACCAAGTGTCACTTAATTCATCTGTTTATTTTAATTTTTTATGATGTTATGTTTCACAAGGTGGAATATACTTACATTGTTATTTTTAAATGCTATTCTGAACACACTCTGCTTTCTGAATATTCTTAGAAGATATGAGAATTTCAGTCTAATATTCAATTACATATACTAAAGGTGATGAAGAAGTACGACAAATCCAAAAATTAGCCATTTTCAGAAAATTTTTGGAGAGTGTGCTCCACCAAAAATAGGAAGCAAAATAAAAAGGACACATTTTCTCAGATTGAGTCCCCATGAAGAATAATCTGATCTGGAGTTTGGCATGCAGAAAATTTATTGAGAAGTACAATTGGGATCAACAACTACAAAAGGGAAGGAACTAATGGACTGAACTAAAAGGAGAAGTTAAGATGAAATTCAGTCCAAAGCAAAGCAATGGCTCATGCTAGTGGGAGTGCCAGAATGGTTCTTCAGAATTGTACTGAACTGAACCATAATGGCAAGCCTTGTAGCTCTTGTATGACTCATTCTTGGCTGTGGTCACCCAAAAGGGCTTTGGCTTTGGGTGATGTAGTTCTTGAAGCTGAGGCAATCCAGACAGAGAGAGGTTGTCTGCAGACTGCATTTGCAGCAAATGAGTAACAAATCTTTCATAGAAAGATAACCTAAGTGATATATGAGATGTCCATCACACAAGAATTCTGGAAAACAGGGACCATATTAATAAGTGATATAATAATATCTCCAGGAAGCTAAAAAAAAGGGAAATACTAGGATGACAGTTGTGTGGCATACTTAGAGGGCAAACATTTTAGATTTGAATTGAACAACTAAGGGCTTCAAGAAACACATCTCTAAGGGGGTGGATAAACATAAAATCATAGATTACTTGATGTGTTTAAATTTGTTGTAATGAGAATTATCATTCTGAATGAGAATTTGGGGATGAATTAATGGCAGAAGGTAGGCAAGCAATAAGGAGACAACTATTAGTTCAGAAGTGAAAAAAAAAATTATGCAGTAAATGTAGCTATTGTACATTATTGCTTGGTTATTATATGAGTAATAATTGCATATCCATAATGATAAAAATGGGAAATATTAACCAAAACAAATATTGTGAAATAATGGTACTGAGGAGTTATGGGGAAAAAAATGCATTTGAGTGGGCTCAGGCTGCAAGGGCAGTGAAAGAAATCATAAACCTTATCCTCCATGGTAGAAAGTCATTGAAAGTGCCTAAATCATAAAAAATAGAAAAAAAGAAATGAAGAGTTAAACATTAGGAGAAAAATAAAATTAATCCTGTTGCAGGTGGCTGCTTTGGGTAATTTTAATAAGATTAGTGCCGGAGAGATGAGCAGTCTGTATTTGTGTGTATGTGGGGGGGGGGGGATGTCAGTGTGGGTGGATGTGTGCGTGTGGATAAGAGAGAGGAAGAGGTCTTCTAAAACTTTATATATTGGACCCTTAGAATAGCTAAGAAAAAAAGAGAAAAAGCCCAAATAAACACAATTAGAAATGCAAAAGATCAAATCACAACTGACCCTAAAGAAATGCAAAAGATTATCAGAGAGTACTATGCACACATATGGAAACAAACTTGATAACCTAAATGAAATGAAGGACATTCTGACATTTCACAATCTCCAAAGGTTGAAACAAGAAGACATTGAGACATTAAATAGACCAATAACAACCCAGGACATTGCCTCCATCATAAGGAAACTACAAAAAAAAGAAAGGCCTGCACAAGACGAGTTTCCAGTGAAATTATACAAAATGTACAAGGAGGTTCAGATACCAATCCTATTAAAAGTATTTTAAGCAATTGAGAAAGATAAAATTCTCCCCAAATCATTTTACGAAGCTAAAATCACACTGATACCCAATCTGGGCAAAGCTCTAACAAAAAAAAGAGAACTACAGGCCAATAACTCTAAAGAACATAGATGAAAAAATTCTTAGCAAGATTCTAGCAAACTGGATTCAACAACACATCTCACAAATCATCCACTATGACCAAGTAGGCTTCATCCCTATAATGCAGGACTGGTTCAACATCCGCCAGACCATAAATGTAATTAAACACATCAACAGATGTAAAAACAAGAACCACATGATTACATCATTAGATGCAGAAAAAGCTTTTGATAAAATCCAGCATTCCCTCTTGATAAAAATCCCCAAATGATTAGGCATTGAAAGAACATACCTCAAAATAGTAAGCACCATCTATGAAAAATCTACAGCCAGCATATTGCTAAATGGACAGAAACTGGAAACATTTTCCTTGAAAACTGAAAGAAGACAAGGCTGCCCACTCTCACACCTCTTGTTCAACACTATTTTGAAAATCCTATCTAGAGCATTTAGATAAGAGAAGGAAATCAGGGGTATCCAAATAGGAAAAGAAGAAGTTAAGCTATCCCTCTTTTCTGATGATATGATTCTATACCTTGAAAGCCCAAGAAAATCTGTCAAAAACCTGCTTTTGCTCATAAAGAAATTTGGCAAACTCTTGGGGTACAAAATGAATATGCAAAAGACAGTTACATTCTTATACCCCAACAATAAGCACGCAGAGAACCAAATAAAAAGCACAATCCCATTCACAATAGCCAGAAAAAAAAGAAAGACCTTGGCATATTCCTAACCAGAAACATGAAAGACCTTTACAATGAAAGCTGCAAAACACTGCTCAATGAAATCAAAGATGACACAAACAAATGGAAAAATATTCCATCCTTATGGTTAGGAAGAATCAACATTATTAAGATGTCCATCCTACCCAAGGCAATCTATAGATTTAATGCAATACCCACTAAGTTACCAGCAGCTTTCTTTTCAGACGTGTAAACGACAATACAGGAATTCATATGGAAAAATAAAAGACCACGAATTGCCAAAACAATCCTAAGGGAAAACAAAAACAAAAACAAACAAACAAAGCAGGAGATATCACACTCCCAGGCTTTAAACTCTATTATAAAGCTACAATAATCAAAAGAGCCTGGTATTGGTACAAGAACAGGCATATAGACCAATGGAGCATGATAGAGATTCCAGAAGCAAAACTTAAATTTCTCAACTAACATATCTTTGACAAAGCCTCCACCACCAATGAATGGAGAGAGGAGAACGTATCAGTAAAAGGTGCTGGGAAAACTGGCTGACCATATGCAGAAGATTAAAATAAGATTAAAACAAAGATCTGAGTATCACATGTTCTCTATCTATCACCATACAGAACAATCGACTCTAAATGGATCAAAGACCTAAATATAAAACCTCAAACTATAAGAACCTTAGAAAATGCAGGAGACACCCTTATGGAAACTGGAACTGGCAACCAATTCCTAATCAAAACCCCAATGCTTGTGCCATAAGAGATAAGATAGAAAAGTGGTACCTCATCAAATTGATAGACAAACTGACAAGCTTCTACAAACCCAAAGAAACCATGAAGAGAGTGGGGAGACAGCCCACAGAACAGGAAAAAATATTTGCCAACTGTATGTCTGACAAAGGCCTGACATCTAGGATGTACAAGGAACTCAAACATACCAAAAAGAAAGGGAAAAAAAAGCCCCATTACAAAATGGGCAGAAGATATGAATAGACAGTTCTCAAAAGAAGACATACGAGCAGCCAACAGATACCGGAAAAAATGCTCAGTCTCACTAGTCACCAAAGAAATGCAAATTAAAACTACACTGAGACACCACCTAACGAATCAGGATGACTATCGTCAATAACTCAAAAAACAACAGATGGTGCAGAAGATGCATTGAAAAGGGAACACTTCTACACTGTTGGTGGGAGTGTTTACTAGTATAGCCTCTCTGGAAGACAGTGTGGCAATTCCTAAAAGATATAAAAATCAGCCTTTCATACGACCCCACAATCCCCCTCCTGGGAATATACCCAGAAGATATCAAATCACTCTATAAAAAGATACCTGCATACGTATGTTTATCGCAGCATTGTTCGCAGTAGCAAGAACAGGAAACCAACCCTGCTGCCCATCAAAAGAGGACTGGATAAAAAAAAAATGTAGTACACATACATGATGTAATATTAAACAGACATAAAGAAGAACACAATCATGAATTCACAGCAAGCTGGATGGACTTTGAGTCTATAATACTGAGTGATTTTTCACAGAAATAAAGATCTGAGTATCAAGTGTTCTCACTCATAAAGGGACCTTGAACAATTATCGTAATACTGTAAGAAAAGGATTGGCAGTAGCGGGAAACTGCCAGGAGGAGGGACGGGGAAGCAGGTTTGACAGCAATAGGAATTTGCCCGGGAAAGGGGTGTCACACCTTATCAACAAGGGTACCTGCATAATGAACATTTGTATACCTAACCCTGAACTGTACCCCACATCTTCAACATAAAAAATTAAAAGTTAGTAAAAATAAAAATAAAAGTACATTGTTACCATGGGGATCAATAAATAGTCCTCATGTGAGAAGCTAGTTCCCTCTGCCAAGTTATGGGTGGGAGAATGTGGTTCCCATAGACTGTTTTCTCCAGATAAAAATACAGTATGAATTCTAATAAAGGGCTATTAAAAATTTTAAAAGAAAAAAGGAGACATGCATTTCTTTTTTTTTTATTTTTATTTTTTACATGCATTTCTATTGAGGACTTTCTCCCTAAACTAATCACTTCCTGCTTTGTGCCCCAATTAAACTGAGTACCTGGCAAAGCACTTCCCTCTTTGTCAGAATCAGTTGTTTTGTGTATATCTTCCACAGTTAAACTGTGAGTTCCTCAAGGACGGACTGCATGCTTCTTAGTTTTGCATCCAAGACCAGATCATAGTTCCTCGTGTAGAGTATATTGCTGGGGACACTGACACATTGTTTGCTGACTATGTAGCCAATACGGATGGTCAAGAAACTGTGCTGACCAGATGGAATAGACACTCACTGGTTTCTGGGCTCTAATCACCACTACTTCCCTGCTTTTCACTTCTGAAAAGTCTATAGGAAATATGAATAGAAGAATTAATGAAGGTAAAATAGTGATTTGGTATTATAATGTTAGTGCTATTTTCACTGCCACCTAAAAAGGAAATTCCAACAATTTTAACAACCACCTTTTAGTGTACTCTGTAGAAATTTACTGATTCCGTGCTGAACTTTCTTTGTTATTTATAATTCCAAATAGCTCTATGTTTTAGGTATACTTTTAATCGACATTTGACAGTGAAGGAACCAATACTGAAAAGGTATTTTGCTTAAGATCGTACTATGTATATTAAGTGTAGAATTGAAATATGAATCCAGACATAATTGTTTTCCTTAACCTCTATTCTGCACACTTCCCAAGTTTACTGCTTTTGCTGCCAATGTTGTTTTCAGAATCTTGTCCCATTCCTGATCTTGAAGGGATGAAATAATATGGTGTTTCATAACATAGGTTCTGAAGCTTACCAGAAGAATTACAATATCTGACTCCTTGACTTAGAATCTAAATTATCAGCCGGGCTCGGTGGCTCAGCCTGTAATCCCACGCCTTTGGGAGGCTGAGGTGAGTGGATTGCCTGAGCCCGCGGGTTCGAGACCCGCCTAGGCAAGCGAGACCTCATCTCTACAATAAATCAAAAAATTAGCTGGGCATGGCAGCGCGCGCCTGTAGTTCCAGCTACTTGGAAGGCTGAGGCGGAAGGATCGCTGGAGCCCAGCGGGTCGAGGCTGCGGTGGCCGGGAGCGGCCGCTGCATTCCAGTCTGGGTGACAGAGTGAGACTCCAACTCAAAAAAAAAAAAAAAGAATCTAATTTATCTGCAAAAGTTAGTTACATTCCCTCAACCTCAGTTTCATTATCTGCAAGAATAGAAATAATAATATTTCCTAAATTAAAAGGTGATCATGACACATAAATAAGATGATACATACACTTTTTAAAATCACATTGCCAGAGTATATTCCTCCTAGTGTTGCAGACAGAAATAAATAAGGTAATACATTTAGAAATAGTAAAAATTCAAAATTCCAGTTGAAATTAAACAATAATATAAGATATAAATATGCTATAATAATATAATATATGGTATTACAAAATGCAAATACATGTGATCTTTCCCATAAAAAAAGAAGCAACTGCTTGCATAACAAACCAACCTTCCCTTCACTTTGTTTAATCATTACAAAGTCCAGAATGGCATAGTCTAAAATAATATGATTTTGTTTTATTTGAAAATTAACACCTTTGTTTTTGCCTTAAAGAGGACGTGAATACAAGACTCAAATTCTTGCCTAAATTCCTTTATACTCAAGCTCCTCAATGCATGCCAATTTAGAGAAACAATGTATGTAATAGTCAGGTCCCTCCTTACAGAAAAGCATATACTTGCAGAGGAGGTAAAACCAGTTAATACAGCATATCTAGGATATGTGTTATCAAAAACATCTAGGATAAAGAATTCATACAGTGAAATCTAATGCATGGATTGCCTTATGATCTTCTAGAGACTCAGCCTCCTTTTGTCTATTCTAAGCATTCTTTATATCGTGGTGTGGTAAGACAGTTAATTGAAGTATATTGACTTATAAAATTATAAAAGAAGATAAATCAAGACAAAAGTATAATAAGCATAGCAAAGAAAATGTATCTGGAACTAAAATTAGCAATAAGAAAATAAGATAGTATATCATAAAATTATACACAATTGCTCATGATAAGTTGTAAATCTGTGTCTGAATATCTCTGTATCCAGAGTTAAAGGAAAAAAATATTTACATGATCAAAAAATAATATATAATATATAGCAATTGCTCAGGTGATCCATAGCTCCTCCTTGTACTGAAATGTGAGGGAAACCTCTGTTGTTTTACTTGATAAGGTCACTGTGTGTTGTGGTGGATACAATCTTTTGGAACATCCATATATTAAATGTCTTGGTCAATTTCATACCGCTGCAGTGAATGTCTACCTTCAAAGTACAACTGCATGACACCAGTGCATGGTTCAATAAAAACAATTTGATATAGGCCATTATAAGCATGTTTGACTTCTCTGCCCTTTGATGGCAGATTTGATTCAGGGCATGGCTTGAAAATAGCTGGAGTAGTCACATTAAAACTCTGAACTCCGCAGCCTGTAATCTCGCGCCTTTGGGAGGCTGAGGTGAGTGGACTGCCTGAGGCCACGGGTTCGAGACCCGCCTGGGCAACTTGGCGAGACCTCATCTCTACAATAAAAAACAAAAAATCAGCCGGGCATGATAGTGCGTGCCTGTAATTCCGCCTACTTGGGAGGCTGAGGAAGAAGGATCGCCGGAGCCCAGCGGGTCGAGGCCGCGGTGGCCGGAAGCGGCCACTGCACTCCAGTCTGGGAGACAGAGCGAGATTCCAACTCAAAAACAAAACAAAACAAAACAAAACAAAAACTCTGAACTCAGCACTACTGAGTCCCATGGCTCCGTTGGAGACAGAGCAGGAGGGTGACTTGATACTTGAATCCTTATTCTTGCTTTAAAAAGTGTAACCTTGCTTTTCTTTGTATAAATACTAGGGTCTCACATAAGATTTTATTTGAAAACAGGTAGTGGTTTTCTTTCTTATTTCTTGGGAAAAAAAAAAGCCAGTGTAGAGGAATATATGAGTGTAAGCTTTCAGGAAATTCTCTAGTAACAAATGGCATTTATCACAGTTCAGCTTTTTAAAAAATATTTATTCCTATTTTTTATTTTCTTCAGTTTTGTTTCTGTCAAATAATTTATTTTCATTTTCTTATTTTCAATTCAAAATCAAATAATTATTTCAATAATTTTATTTATAAAAATATGTGGTTATTGCAATGATTCAAATATTACAGACAAAAAAAAAACCTTTTTGTCACTTGATTGTTTTCACTTGATGTAATTTGTTTGTTATGGTACATAAAATTAAATGTTTCATTTTGCTTTTGGAAACCTACAAGAAGTATATACATGTGCGTGCATATATATATAAGATAGATACACACACACCCAATTATGCATGAATATACATACAAATTTTTAACTTGATCTTTCTGATTGACATATAAATAATTTTATATATATATGCATGTATTTATATACATACTGAATAATCTTCCACATTCTTTTCATGCATAATCTTTACTATTTTTTATCACTGCCTAGCAATATGAATTATAGACGTACCATGTTTTTTCAAACATGAACTAGTAGTAGGCATTGAGGTTATTTTCAAGGTATTTATTTATTTAGCATACTATTTATTTTTTTACCAAAAAAATTGTTTCTATGTTTTTTTTACCAAAAAAATTGTTTCCACAAGTGATACTATCAGATCAAATAGTAAGAATGTTTATTAGAATAAATACTTCTTGGACATTTTCTAACAATACTCTTGTTAGTAATACCTGGGCCTAACAATGGTGTATAAAAGTCGCAATTTCCTCACCACCCAATCCCAGTCAATAAATACCTTCTTCCTCTTTTGTCTCTTATTAAAAAATATTTGTGGCCATTGTGTTAAGCACTGGCCATGCCATGTGCATTTTGAGCTATGACCACCATGTTTTCTTAGCTTTGGACCCGTTTTTTACCTTGGGGAGGTGAATCTCCTTTCTTTCTAATTTACTTTGTAAATAAACTATATTTTCCAATCTAATATAAAATTATTAGTCAAGTACTTTAAATTTCTATTTCCTTGACCCTTAGTGACTAAGTACATATATTAATATATCATTCCATATTTTTCTTAAATGTAAAACATATGATAGTAGCAAAACCTATGATGCAAAAACTACCAGAAATATATGGAGAAATGCACATATTCACAATTACTGTGGAATACTTTAATAAATCTCTTTAAAACATTATAAGATTAAGTAGATTTTTTTAAAGGATTTGTATTAACCACTGGTATCTCTGTGTGTGTTCCTTGTACCTTGCAAGTAGAGACAACATACTCTCATATGCTTATGTAGCCTTTACAGAAACCATCATCATTTCATAATAGGTGGACAGTAGAATGTTTTCTTATCAATTTTTTATTAAGAATCTGGAAAGTAAATATTGCACTGTGCATATTTTTTCTTCTTGTATCAACACAGAGAGCAACAGTCTAGAGTCCATCTAGGTCCTTATGCGAAGGATATGCTGAGGACATGACCAATACATTACCTGCTAAAAACAACAAATATTTATTGTTGCACAGTTCTGTTAGTCAGAAATCCAGGCAGAATTCAGACTGAATTCTCTGCTTCTCTTCACAAGGCCAAATTAGAAAACTTTGCTTCAGTATATGAAAGAGAAAATATATGCTAAAAGACCTTGTATATGGCAAAATATATATAATTACCTAGTATAAGTTTTACTAATTTGGTAGGTTTAGTCAAAGTCAAAGGTTAAGTGTGACTTCTTTTCCTTGAATGTGCATTATGTGGTGCTCTCAAGAACTTTGACTCTCGGAAGAGGAGGCGAGACCCTTGCCTCAGGGGTTTGAGACCAACCAGGGCAATGTGGCGAGACCTCATCTCTATAATAAATAAAAAAAATTAGCCAGGTATGGTGGCACGCGCCTACGGTTCCAGCTACTTGGAAGGCTCAGACGAAAAGATCACCTGAGCCCAGCAGGTCTAGACTGCAATGGCCATGATTGGACCACTGCACTCCAGACTGAGAAGCAGAATGAGGTTTCTACCCCCCAAAAAAAATTGCTCTCCTATTTGAATTATGTTCATTTGATCTATATAATTTGAAATACCACTCAGCTGCTATGATGGAAAAGAGAGAATGAACATTATGAGAAGGCTTTTGTTACACTTTAATTCAATTTTGACAAATATGTAAATAGTAAGTAAAATTTGTGTCTAAGAAATATCATTTTAAAGATGTGGGGTAAAATTCAGTATTAGGTATACAAGTAGACATTGCACAGGTAAAGTTTGGGCCTCCCTTTGGTCCCCACTTTGCCTGGTTTGAGATCTGGTACCCTTATTGATGTTATGTCTCTTCTACCCACCCCAGCAATATCCCACGACTGCCAATCTTTTTCTTATAGTATTATGACTAATGTTCTGGGTTCGCTTATGAATGACAGCATGTGATACTCTGTTCTCTGTTTCTGTGATAGATCACTGAGTATGATAGACTCTAAATTCATCAAAGTTGCTGTGAAGTCCATATGTTTGTCCTTCTTTATCACTGTGTAATATTCCACTGTGTATATGTACCACTTTTTTTATCTAGTCCAGTTTCAGTGGGCAGCAAGATTGGTTTCATGTTTTTGCTATTGTGAATAATGCTGCAATAAACATGCATGTTCATGTATCTTTTTGGTAGACTGATTTGAGTTCCTTTGGGTATTTTCTCAGTACAGGGACTGCTGGGTCATATGGAAGGTCAATGTCTAGTTCTTTTAGAAATTGTCACGCTGTTTTTCAAAGACATTGTACTGATTTGCACAAGCAGTGTAGAAGCATTCCTTTTTCTTCACATCCTCACCAGCATCTGTTGTTGTTTGTTTTATTAATGATGGCCAATTCTTACTGGGGTTAGGTGCTATATCAACGTGTTTTTGATTTGCATTCCTCTGATGATTAATGAGGCTGAACTTTTTCATGTGTCTCCTGACTACTCATATATGCTCTTTTGAGAAGTATCTATTCATGTATTTTGTCCACTTTTTAATGGGGCTATTTGGTTTTGTTCTTTTGGCACATTTGAGCTCTTTGTAGATCCCGGAGGTTAGGCTTTTGTAAAATAAAGTGTTGACACATATTTTTCCCATTCTGCTGACTGTCTTCCCACTCTTGATGGTTTGGGTTTTTTCTTTTTGCTTTGCAGAAGCTTTTCACTTTAATGAGGTCCCACTTTTCTCTCTTATCTCTTATGGCATGGGCACTTGGGGTTTTGAATGGGAATTGGTTGTCAGTTATCTCCTGTATTTTCTAAAGTTCTTATAGTTTGAGGTTTTGTTTAGGTTTTGATCCATTTAGAGTTGATTTTTGTATACGGTGATAGGTAGGGGTCCTGCTTTAATATTCTGCCTGTTCAGCCAGTTTTCCAGCAATATTTACTGGATAGGTTCTCCTCTCCTCAGGGGTTGTTGGTGGAGACTTTGTCAAAGGTGAGTTGTTTGAGAAATTGAGGTTTTGCTTCTAGAATCTCTATCCTGCTCCATTGGTCCATATATTTATTCTTGTGTCAATACCAGACTGTTTTGATTATTGTAGCCATATAGTACAGTTTGAAGTCTGGGAGTGTGATAGTACTGCTTTACTTCTTTGCTGAGGACTCTGTTGACGATTTGTGATCTTTTATGTTTCCATATGAATTTCTGTATTGTCATTTCCAGGTCTGATAAGAACGTTTTGGTAATTTAACAGGTATTGCATTGAATCTGTAGATTGCCTTTAGTAGAATGGATATATTAATAATGTTTATTCTTCCTATCCATGAGCATGGAATATTTTTCCATTTGTTTGTGTCATCTTTGATTTCTTTGATCAGTGTTTTGTAGTTTTCATTGTAAAGTTCTTTCACATCTCTGGTTAGGAAGATGTCTAAGAATTTGATTTTTTTTTCTGGCTATTATGAATGGGATTGTGGTTTTATTTGGGTTTCTGTTTGTTTATTGTTGATGTATAGAAATGTGACTTTCTTTTCCACATTGATTTTATACCCTGCAACTTTGCCAAAGTCCTTTATCAGTGCAAGGAGTTTTCTGACAGATTCTCTTGGGTTTTTGAGGTACTGAATCATGTTGTCTGCAAAGAGTGATAAATTGACTTCCTCTTTTCCTATTTGGATACCCCTGATATCCTTCTCTGGTCTGATTTCTCTAGCTAGCACTTCCAAAACTATGCTGAAAAAGAGGATTGAGAGTGAGCATCCTTGTCTTGTTCCAGTTTTCAGGGGAAATAGTTCCAATTTCTGTCTGTTTAGAAGTATACTGGCTGTGAGTATCTTGTAGATGACTTTTACTTTTTTGAAGTATGTTCCATCTATGCTTAGATGTTCGAGGGCTTTTATCAAGAAGGGATGCTAGATTTTATCAAAAGCTTTTTCTGCATCTAATGATACAGTCATGTGGTTTTTGTCTTTATATCTGTTGATGTATTTAATTACATTTATGGTCTTACAAATGTTGAACCAGCCCTAATTCCCAGAGATGAAGCCTATTTGGTCATCATGGATGATTTTTGAGATATGCTGTTGAATCCGATTTGCAAGGATCTTTTTGAGAATTTTGCACCTATGTTCATCAAGGATATTGGCCTGTAGTTTTTTTTTCTTTGTTGGATCCTTACCTGGTTTGGGTATCAATGGGATGTTAGCTTTGTAAAATGATTTGGGGAGAGTTCCATCTTTCTCAATTGCCTGGAATACTTTCCGTAGGATTGGTATCAGTTTCTCTTTGTATGTTTTGTAGAATTCTGCTGGAAAGCCATAAGGTTCAGGTTTTTTTTTTTTTTTTTTCTAGGTAGTTTTCTTATGATATAGTCAATTTCCTGTATTGTTATTAGTCCATTTAGGGTCTCAATTTCTTCTGGTTTCAACTTGGGGAGGTTGTGTGATGTCAGAAAATCCTTCAAAAACTTTAGCTTTCCACGTTTCTTTCCACAGTAGTTCAAGTGTACATAGTAGTCTCTGATAATCTTTTCTATATCTTCAGGATCAGTTGTGACTTGATCTTTTGCATTTCTGATTGTGTTTATTTGGCTTTTTCTCTCATTTTCTTGGTCACTTTAGCTAGGGGACCATCAATTTTGTTTATCCTTTCAAAGAACCAGCTTTTAGTTTTGTTGATTTTTTGTATTATCTTTTTGTCTTCTATGTCCTGAATTATCACTTTTATTTTGATGATCTGAATTCTTCTGTTGAAGTTAGGTTTTGGTGGTCTTGCTTTTCCAACTCCCTTGGGTGATTGTTAGGATGTTAACTTGTCATCTTTCCATTTTCTTCATGTGCGTTTGTAGAGATATCTTAGTACTGATTTCATGGCATCCTAGAAGTTTTAGTATGATGTTTCTTCATTGTCACATGCTTCCAGGTATTTTTAATCCCTGTTTTGATTTCCATGTTTACCCAGAAGTTACTAAGCATAATGCTGTTTACTGTCCATGGCTTTTTGGGATTTTGGGTAAGTTTTTTGGTTTTGATTTTTATTTTTATTCCACTGTGGTCTGTGAAGGTGCATGGCAGTATTTCAATCTTATGGAATTTGTTTATGCTTGATTATGGACAAGGATGTGATCAATCTTAAAGTACCTTCCATGTGGTGATGAGTAGAATGTATATTCCAGGGTCGTTGGGTGGAGTGTTCTGTAGGTATCAATTTAGTACATTTGGTCAAGCGTCACATTGAGGTTCTGGATCTCCTCGTTGATTTTTTGTCTTGGTGATCTGTCTAGGGTCGTGAATGGGGTATTTAAGTCTCCAGCTATGATAGTGTTGAGTCATTATCTTCTTTTAGTTTACCTAGAAGCTGCTTTACGGAAGTTGGTACAACTATGTGGCGTGCATATAATTCACGATGGATATCTCCTGTTGATGAATTGAACCTTTTATCATTATATAGTGATCTTCTCTATCTTTCTTAATTTTTGATAGCTTAAAGTGTATTTTGTCTGATATTAAGATCATGACTCCTGCTTTCTTTTGTGTTCTATTCACCTGAAATTTTATTTCCCATCTTCTTATTTTGAATCTGTGGGTGTCCTTTCCGGTGAGGTGAGTCTCTTGGGGACAATACATTGCTGGCCCATGATATTTTATCCATTTTGGCATTCTATGTCTTTTCAGTAGTGCATTTAGTCCATTCACATTAAGGCTAATTATTGAAATGTGAGAGTTCATCCCTGTCATGAGGTTCTTATAGAGTTTGTGGTTGCTGTTTGTTTTGTTTGTTTTGATTTGGTGTTAATTAATGTGTATTTTCAGTTTTGTTTCCAGCATTCTTGTGAAGGGCATTGTCATTCTTTTTTCCCTTTATTCTGTGTTTAATACATTCTTAAGTGTTTCTTGTAGAGATTGTCTGGAGGTAGCTAACAAACAAAACAGAAGCACGTGATACAGTACAAATTCCTTTCAACTCATAGGGATTGAATGCCTGAGGAAGATTTTAATTTTCTATTACTGATGAAGATTACCTTAGCTGGGTAGGTAATTCTTGGTTGAAATATTTTATCTTTGAGAACTTCAAAGATCCGGGCTCCAAGCTCTCCTCGCCTGAAATGTTTCTGTGGATAAATGTGCTGCTATTCTAATTGGTATTCCCCAGTAGTTAGGTCTAACTTTTTTTTCTTGCTGCCTTTAGTATTTTTTTCTTTTATACCTACTTTGTCTAGGCAAATTACTAAGTGTCTAAGAACTGGTCTACTCATGTGTTGTCTTGCAGGTGTTCTCTAAATCTTGTATTTGAATGGTCATGTCAGTGATGAGAAGAAGGAAGTTTTCTTGGATAATTTCATAGAGTGTTTTTTACAGGGTGATCTCTGTCTCTCTTTCTGCCTCAGGAAGTCCAATTAATCTTAGGTGCAGCCTCTGAAAATAATTGCTCATCTCTTGAAGATTTTGCTCTGTCTTTTTAGGCTTCTTTTCTATGTTTTTGACACTTTGGGTTAGTTCCATAGTTGGGTCCTCAAGTTCTGAAATTCTTGCTTCTGCTTGGCTAATTTTGCTTCCCATGCTTATCAGTTTGTTATTTATTTCATTCACAGTATTCTTTATTGCTGTTATCTTAGTCATCAACTCCTTCATTCTTTCCTCTTGTCTCTCCTTGATTCTATTAATCTCTCTATTAATATCTTGATATCTGGGTTTGTGGTTTGAGACCAGTCATTCTGGGGGCTCTTCATTTTCATGTTTAGAAGTCTGTATTCTCAGTGGCTGACCTCCCAGGGGTCTGTGTGACCCCCATATTACACTTTTGGCTTTTCTTCATTTGTGTAGATTTTCCTCTCTCCTTTTTTTCCTTCTTCTTTAAGTTGTTCAGGGATTTCGGGGGGTAGCTTTGACTTCTGTTTGCTCAATCTCCTATTCTTCTTTATGTGGAGCCTCTGGCTTTGTTCAATTCTGAAGCTGGACTGTGGGCGGAGAGGCTGTACTTTTTCCATTTTTGATATTTAATTTATGGGGGAGTTGTAATTAAGAAACTATCTGCATATCTCAGTATCTGCTGACAGGTGTGTGGACTTCCTGGAACCTGCTTTCCACTGCCTTGCAATCTGTCCATGCAGTGGGGATATAGATTTGCCCCCTGAAAGCAAAATAAGGTAAGGGAAAGGAAAAAGAACAGAGGGTGATGAGAGGAAGATGGAGAGACAGGAGAATAAGAGGAAAAACAAGCAGATGTACCAACTAACAAATGAGAAGAGACACAAAAAAGACAGAAAAGATTAAAAAAACCTAAAACTTCCACACAATCATACAAACACAGAAACTGACAAAAGCCCATCTACTGATGTACTCTCCCTCAAAAATACCAATACACTGATAGAAAACCTAAAAACAAGCAATAAAATAACAGAAACAAAGCAAATATAAAAACTTAATCAAAAGCAGAAACAGAGAGCCAGAGAAAAAACTAAAACAAAAAACAAGCAAACAAACAGATAAACAGAAAAAACAAAACTAGCTCTGGGGTCATTCCTGTAAGTCCAAATTCCTTTCAGCTCAGGTCTCCTGCCCTTCCCTTCTGCTCTCAGCACAGGCTGATAGGGTTGCTCTCAGGTGGGTCAGATGTCCCAGACCTACTATGGGAGGAGGTAGGATTAGATCTGGACTTACCCGACTTGCTGCTTGTCAAGTCTCCCACTCAGATTTGATGTGTCTGTGTCTGATCTAGTGTGGGGGAGGGGCTTCATCTCTTCTAGTTTGATGAGATTACCTCTAGGTCCCAAGTTGGAGGCTAGGTGGAACTGCACGAGGCAATTCAGGTCTCTGCCTCGTCCTGGGCCTGGGACAGATAAAATGGCTCCTGTTGACATTTCCTCACAGGTGGTGTGGCTCCTCTCCAGTTCTCACCAACCTTCTCTCTCCATAGATCCGGGGCTCCAGCCACTTTGCTGTCACAGGTGATAGTGTGGGCTGGATGCCACAGGTGATGCGAATTAGTTGTATTTGGCAGGATTTTCTCAGGAGAGTCCCAAGAGCAGCACACAATCCTGCGTGCTGGTGGTTTTAATCTCAGGATGGTGGGGGGTTGCAGTCACCTCCAGAGGAGAACCTGGGGTTCATGAGCCCAAGTCTCCCCTCAGACAGATTTTCACTCACCCTCCAGCACACATCTACTCAAGCAGGGAGTCTTTATGGACACTCGCTTTTGCAGAGACTCTCACAGACTGACCTCTCCCGTCACCATCTTGATGGAAATCTGGTAGGAATGCATGTTTCAAAAGGATTCTGGAAGGGAGAAAAGTGAGAAGAGGGCATTCCAGGGAGCAGGGGAACAGTATGAGTACAGAAACAGATGCAATATTGAGGATGAAATTCAAGGGAGATATTATGTGTAGCTGAGAGGGATTAGAAAGACTAAATTCTACTGGACACATCTGAAGGAAACAAAATAAACAAACAAAACAGAAGCAAGTGATACAGTCATTTAAATGTACAGCATGGATATCATTCACTGACTTCACAGAAGAACATCTCAGACTTTTCCCTGAGTCTGGCTTCAAACTCTTTCCTCTCTCTTCTCTTTTCTTTCTCTCTTTACATCTATGAGATGTAACCACCTGCTAACTCTTTATAGAAACTTAGAAATAAAATACTAGCTGGGGGAAATCTGTGCATACAACAGCTGGTCAATAAAGAATAAGTTAAAACAAGCTTTCAAGAGCAGATATAATCAAAGATCCTGAAAGAAGAGATTATCTTGGATTATCCAGGTGGGCCCAGTGTAATTACAAGGTATTTATCAGAGGGAATCAAAAAAATCAGTTGAAGAAAGATGCAAAGGAAGCAGGGTTTAGAGAGAGGGATATTTGAAGATGCTATGCTGTTGGCTTTGAGGATAGAGAAAGGGGGCCATAAGCCAAAAAGTGCAGATGGTCCCTGGAAGTTGGAAGCAACAAGGGAACAGAATCTTTTCTAGATCCTCAAGAAAGGAAGGTGGCTTTACTGACAACTTGACGGTAGCCTAGTGAAACTTGTGTTATATTTCTGACATACAGAACAGTATAATAATAAATTTATATCAGTTAAACCATGAAGTTTGTGACAATGCATTACAATAGCAATAGCAAACTGGAGCAGGCAGTATTTGGTGCCACTAACTATAGACTTGAAGCATCAGGAAACATTTTAATTATGTTACAGATATTTTTTCATAAAAACCTAGAATTTTTAAGAAACATCACCTTAAATATAGCTTAAAATATGAACAATATATTTTAAAGTTTTCAAAATTCAAAAATTTTACCTTCTTTTATTTTGTGAGAGGGAAGAATACCTGTCAGTATACAATTAGCATTGTGGATTGAGCAACTACTTCTACCTTGCTTCTAACCTTTTAAAAATTTATTTATTTATTTATTTATTTATATTTTTTTGAGTTGGAGTCTCACTCTGTCGCCCAGACTGGAGTGCAGTGGCCGCTCTTGGCCACCGCAGCCTCGACCTGCTGGGCTCCAGCGATCCTTCTGGTTCAGCCTTCCAAGTAGCTGGAACTACAGGCATGCGCTACCACACCCAGGTAAGTTTTGTTTTATTGTAGAGATGAGGTCTTGCCAAGTTGCCCAGGCGGGTCTCAAACCCGCGGGCTCAGGCAATCCACTCACCTCAGCCTCCCAAGGCGTGGGATTACAGGCTGAGCCACCAAGCCCGACTGCTTCTAACCTTTATATTGTCCTTAGTGGGAGGAAAAGAAAATATTTAAACAATAGATCAATGCATTTTAGACTCTGTAAACATCTTTCCATTGCCCACTAACTGACCAAGCAAAGTAGTCTAATTTCCGTAGTGCCAACTTCTTTCAGGGAGATAACTATTGAACATCCACTTTGGAGACAGAGCACCATGGCCCACAGTACTCTGTGTTTTGGAATTCTCTGCCAAGTTTGTAATACATCTCGAAAGACGTCAGGCTTTAAGTACTCTATGGGGCA
This sequence comes from Tarsius wallacei, assembly GCA_963574415.1. Lineage (NCBI taxonomy): Eukaryota > Metazoa > Chordata > Mammalia > Primates > Tarsiidae > Tarsius > Tarsius wallacei. The sequence goes on from CAUYQG010052150.1 coordinate 28,396, forward strand.
ACTTGTCAACAAATTTGATTCAATATAGGAAAAAACCCTGCATAATTTAGTGCTGAGTGGACACTCTAGGTAAACTTACATTCCTCTGTAAAATGCTTTTGCATTATATATTAAAGTGTTTAGCTCACTAGAAATGCTTCCAGGGACTTCTATAACTGGTGACTTCTAAAATTGTCAATAATGATAAATTAATGTTGCATCCCAGCTGGTTAAAATAATGTAGCTGTGTTGTTAATAAATACTGCAGTTTATAACATCATCTGAAAGATTTTTATGTTAATATACTGGATGTTTATTTTTCTGTGACTGCTTCATTAAAAGTGAAAAATACTAAATTATTCAAAGCAAAATATCAGAATTACAATATTTTTTCCAGTTGTCTGGAAGCAAGATGTGACATTAAGTCTACATTGAAAGTAGTCTACAATAGTTGAGACTAATATTTTATTATTGACTTCCTGAGTTATGTTCTTTTATTGACTCTTCATGGCTTTCAAAATACTGCCCAAATGGTTTAGCAAGACACATAGCCCTCCTTGGTGTAATTATTGTTTAGTCATCCAGCCTTAGAAATAAAGGTAAAATGTAAAAGTATAAATGTAGGTGAAAAAGTATAGCTAGATGCAGGTCCTCTCTTCTGTATTCCTTCAGAAAAAGGAAGGTCTTCTTTTCTTTTCCTTGTTGTCTTTCCCAACCCAATCTTTCACAACTTTGCTTTCTAAGCCTTGATCTGGGAATCCAGATTCTTACACCAGCATCAACCTTTCACTTTGCATCCAGCCTGCATTTTGCCTTATTTAGTCTAATCATGTTTCTGCCTCTTCAGTAACGTACTAGTATAAAATCAATCCACTAATTCAAACCTAGACTTTTTAATTTTTAATAATTTCATTCCCCTTTATAGAAATCTACAAAGCTATAAACCTTAACTTTGATTGCTACCTCACGACTTCTTGTCCCAGCCTTTTAGCTGGGCCTCTGAACTGTATCCTGGCTGAAACTTGATAAATAACGTTTTTATAATTACACGATGGCCTTAATGGGATTGGCCAGAGTAACCTAGGAATTTGAGAAATGTTTATAAAGTTGTTTTTTTTTTTTTTTCCGGGGAAATAGTCCTTGTGGTTCCAGATAACCAATTATGTCTAAGAGAAATAGATCTGTTTCCAGAGAACCAATTATGACATAGTTAACTTTTAGAATAAAAATTATTTATATAAATTTTTGTGATGAGGATAACTAAGCATTACTAAGTGCTTTTCATTTGTCAGGCACCGTGCTAAGTATTCTACATGAAATATAATATTTAGTAATCACAACGGCTTTATAAGATATATACTATTATCATTTCAATTTTGAAGTTATGAGACTTTTACAACTAACATAAATGATAAGTTTTGAGGCTGCAGTTAGCACTCATATATATCTTGCTCTGATGCCATGTAGTTAGAATCATCCTTCAATCATGTAGATTATCAGAGGAGATGTGTCTGATTGACAGGTAAGCATTGAATGCATGAAAGAAGGAATATATGAACAAATTGATGACAAATAAACGGATAAAATAACCTGTGAATTTTATAACATTTTTAAGAATACAAAATTTTATTGCATTTAGGGGTTATAGTAACTCCTTTTCCCTCACATATGTTTATCAAATTCCTGCCTAAAATATAGTCACCATTACAATATAAATTATTAGTTTTAAATATCATTTCACCAGTTAAAGTAACTTACTGTCAACAAGGGAGATATTTTGTTCACAAGTGTAATGACTGCTTCTAAGTGCTTAAAATAGTATGATTTTAATAATATTTTATAATGCAAAATGCACTGTTTTGGAGTTAACTGTATTTGAGGAAAATTCAAAACTCTATCACACCTCTTGGCTGCACTCAGCTCTTTTGTAGCTCAGTTCTCTCATCTGTAGAATAGTACTTCATAGTTTCTTTAAAAATTATTTTAAGTTTTTTTTAAACAAATGTATAAACGCATTGGACTCAGTGCCTGGTATATCAAAAATATCTAACTGCTTATATAAATATTGGTGATAAATATTGTTTATTTTATTTATCTCATGACTTATAATTGTCAAAATGTTTTCACTGGACTTACCTCAAATGATGATCCAAGAAACCTAGGCATAAGACTTAAATATCACAAATTTGATCTAAGAAAATTAACAATACATTTTAGGCTCTTTATAACTTATTTTAATTATTACCCCAAACTTGGCACATAGGTACTAGTATTCAGATGAGAAAAATTAGATTGACCAATGTTAAATAACAGCTAGTCAATAGTAGAACTCTGAATCAAATGCACATTGTCTCCCAATTTTACTGATAGTGTTTTTTCAACTTTGAGAATGTGCTTCTTTAGTTTATTTTTGAGAAAGTGGGGTTGCATATGGGTTGCAGAGCCAGCATACATAAGTCCAGATGCCAGCTCATTTATTTACCAGCTGTGTGAATTTACGCTTATGTTTTCTCATCTATATTGTGGTGATAATTAAGGTGTTTATGCTGAAGAGGATGCAGGGAAAAAGGAAAACTTCTACACTGTGGGTGGGAGTGTAAACTAATACAACTTCCGTGGAAAACAGTTTGGGGACTCCGAAAGATCTAAAAATCGACCTTCCATACTACCCCTGCAACCCTCCTACCCAGAGGAATTCAAATCACTCTATGAAAAAGTTACCTGCACACGTATGTTTATTGCAGCATTGTTTACAATAGCAAAAACATGGAACCGACCGCACTGCCCGTGAAAAGAGGATTGGATAAAAAAATGTGGCACATATACATGATGGAATATTGTGCAGCCATAAATAAGGACAAAATTATGAATCTCACAGCAACTCGGATAGATTTAGAATTTATAATACTGAGTGATCTATCACAGAAACAAAGAACTGAGTATCACATGTTCTCACTCATAATCGAACCTTGAACAATTATTGTAATACTATAATAAAAGGATTGGCAGTATTTGGAAACTGTGGGGGAGGGGGTTGGAGGTTTGTGTGGAGGTGGGATTGACAATGAGAATCTCCGGGGTGGCACACCTCATCAACAAGGGCACCTGTATAATGAACGTTTGCATACCTAACCCTGAATTGTACCCAAAATCTTTAAAATAAAAAAAAATTAAAAAGAATATGGCAAAGATTAAATGAGCTACCAAGTATTTAGAATAGTACCTGGCACATATCGTCATTCTGTAATTATTAGACATTATTTTCATGCAAATAGTTAAGTATCTCCAAAGTAATCATTTAACAGTTGCAATTCACTGCTTATTTTGTATATTTTACTCTGTTCTAAGGCTCAGTGGAAGAAAATTATTCAAAAATCTAAAATCGTGTAAGGAACAATGAATATAATAACTCACATTATCATCTACTTTTAAATAATATTTGGTAAGACAGCTAAAGTTTCCATTTTCTAGATGAGGAGAGTGAGGTGAAGTTCTGATACATTGCCATTCTGAAAATAGGTATAAGAGGTATCTGTCTGGGGATGGGGAGACACCTCTTATCAACAAGGGTACCTGAACGAAACAT
>CAUYQG010052151.1:0-11159 GCA_963574415.1 Tarsius wallacei
AAAAGGGAACACTTCTACACTGTTGGTGGGAGTGTAAACTAGTGCAACCTCTATGGAAAGCAGTGTGGTGATTCCTAAAAGCTCTAAACACCAACCTCCCATATGACCCCGCAATCCCCCTACTGGGAATATACCCTGAAGAACACAAATCACTCTATAAAAAAGATACCTACACACGTATGTTTATAGCAGCATTGTTCACAATAGCAAGAACCTGGAAGCAACCATGCTGTCCATCAAAAGAGGACTGGATTAAAAAAATGTGGTACATATACACAATGGAATACTACGCAACCATAAAAAAGAACGAAATCATGAATTTCGCAGCAACCTGGATGGAACTAGAATCCATAATACTGAGTGACCTCTCACAGAAACAAAAAACTAAGTATCACATGTTCTCACTCATATAGTAGACCTTGATTATCCAACGTAATACCACAAGAAAATGACTGACAGTGGTGGGAAACTATGGGGGGGGGAAGGGAGGTGGGATTAATGGTAGTCAATGTCTGTCTGGGGATGGGGAGACATCCTTTATTAACAAGGATGCCTGAACGAAGCATATTTGTATACCTAACCCTTAACTGTACCCCACAATATCAAAATAAAAAATATTGATTAAATTTAAAAAATAAAAATAAAATAAAATAAAAATTATGCTATGAATATCTTTAAACTAAAATTTTCACTATTTAGTTGAATTGGAGAAAATATTTTTTAAAAACATGACAAAGATTTTTACATAGAAGTAGCATTATATCTGAATAACTATATATCTGTTAAAGAAACTGAACATGTTATTTAAAAACCTTCCCACAGAAAGACTACAGAGCCAGACAGCCTCATCAGTAAATTTGTCTAAACTTTTTTTTTTTAATTGGAGTCTCACTCCTTTGCCCAGGCTGGAAGGCAGTGGCATGCGTGCTCATGGCCACCCTAGCGTCCACCCACTGGATTCCGGCGATCTTCTGCTTCAGTCTTCCAAGTAGCTGGAACTACAGGCGCACACTACCATGACTGGCTATTTTTTAAAATTTTATTGTAGAGATGAGGTCTCACCAAGTTGCCCAGGCTGGTCTCAAACCTGCGGGCTCAGGCAATCCACTCGCCTCAACCTCCCAAACTGCTGGGATTACAGGTTGTGCCACCAAGCCTGGTCTTGTCTAAACTTTTAAGAGTGACACATCAATATTACCCAAACTATTCTAGCAAATAGAAAAACAGGGGACACTTCTCAACTCATTAAGAGGAGAATATAACCACCTACTATTAAAGGTGGTAAGAGCATTACTACAAAAAGAAAAATCAGACTGATATCTGTCATTAAATAGATATAAATATCCCAGACAAAATAATAATAAATAAAACTCACAGATGTATATAAAGCGTATTTAATCCAAGAATGCAAGAACAATTTATTTTATTTTATTTTTATTTTTGAGTTGGAGTCTCACTCTGTCACCCAGACGGGAGTGCAGTGGCCGCTCCCGGCCACCGCAGCCTCGACCTGCCAGGCTCTGGCAATCCTTCCACCTTAGCCTTCCAAGTAGCTGGAACTACAGGCACGCGCTACCACACCCGGCTAATTTTTGATTTATTGTAGAGATGTGGTCTGCCAAGTTGCCCAGGCGGGTCTCGAAAGTGCAGGATTACAGACTGAGCCACCGAGCCCGGCTGCAAGAACAATTTAACATTCAAAAATCACAATAACTAGCTGTGAACATTATTGCTGTGAACAAGCATTTTTGTGGACATACATTTTATTTCTCTTGGGTAAATACATAGGCATGAGATTACTGACCATAGGATAGATGTATATTTAACAGTATAAGAAACTGAATGTTTTTTTTTTCTTTATTTAAGGATGTGGGGTACAATTCAGGACTAGGTGTACAAATGTTCGTTATGGAGGTACCCTTGTTGATGAGGTGTGATCCTCCCTCCTCTGACAGTTTTCCTCAACTGCCAATCCCACCTCCCCTCCCCTGGCAGTTTTCCACTACTGGCAATCCCTTTCTTTTTAGTATTATGATAATTGTACAAAGTCTGCTTATGAGTGAGAACATATGGTACTCTCTTCTTTGTTTCTGTGATTGATCACTGAGTATGATCGATTCTAAATCCCTCCAAGTTGCTGCGAAGTCCACAAATTTGTCCTTCTTTATGGCTGCATAACAGTCCATTGTGTACATGTACCACATTTTTTTAATCCAGCCCAGCTTCAATGGGCAGCATAGTTGGTTCCATGTTTTTGTTATTGTGAACAGAACTGCAACAAACATGCGTGTAGAAACTGATCGTTTTCTAAAGTGTTTGTACCATTTTATGTTCCCATGAGAGTTCCAGCTGCTCTACGTCTTTGCCAATATTTGTATTGTATTTTAGCCCTTCTAGTGGTATCATACTGTGATTTTAATTTGCATCTGTCTAATAACTAAGGTTGTTGGCATTTTTTTCGTATACTTATTGGCCATTTATGTATCTTTTGTAAGTTGTACAAGTCTTTTGCTCATTTTTCAGTGGGTTTATCATCTATTATTGGTTTGTCAGAGTTCTTTAAATACGCTTTCACCAGATATGTATTAGAGGGTTTGTTTCTGTCCATTGCTTACTCATTCCTTTTCAAAATGGTACCTTTTGGTATGCAAAAATCTAATCTTTTGAAGTCCAATATTTTAGTTTCACTTTTATAGTTATTACATTTTATGTTCTTCCTAAGAAAGCTTTGTTCACTCTATGGTCACAAAGGTATTCTTTCAGAAGCTTTATGGTTCTAGCTTTTTATATATAGGCCTATGATTCATCTTGAATTCATTTTTGTTTATGGAATGCTGTAGGTGGTCAGAGTTGTCTTTCCACAGGTATATCCACCTTTTTCAGCACAATTTGTTAAATGGGCATTCCTTTCCCCCATTGAATTGATTTGGTGCCTTGGCTGATAATCAATTGATTGTATATACCTGGGTCTATTTCTGGACTTGATCCTGTTCCATTAATCTATTTCTGTCTATTATAGCTTTACAGTACATCTTGAACTCAGTAATATAAATACTCTTAAATTTGTTATTCTTTCAATATTGTTTTGGTTATTCTAGGACCTTTGTATTTCCATATAAATGAATCATGTTGTCAATTTCCTCAAAAAAGGCTGCGCCTTGTGAGGCCGAGGTGAGTGAATTGCCTGAGCCCATGGATTCGAGACCCACCTGGGCAACTTGGCAAGACCTCATATCTACAATAAAAATGAAAAAATCAGCCAGGCATGGTAGCACGCGCCTGTAGTTCCAACTACTTGGAAGGCTGAGGCAGAAGGATCGCCTGAGCCCAGCAGGTTGATGCTGGGGTGGCCATGAACTTGCCGCTGCATTACAGCCTGGGCAACGGAACGAGACTCCAACGCCCCCCCAAAAAAGTATGTGTATGTGTGTGTGTGTGTATATACATATATATATATATATAATTTGTTCAGGTTTTGTAATTGTTCTCAGCCAAGAGGTTTGCATGAAACAGCCCAATTAGTCAGCCTTTTCTGGCAGTGGAACTCTATGACATACTTTTAAAAATATATATATATATAAGTTCATTGGAATTAAATTTGTTTTGGAAAATATGTTCAGACTTTATTAATGATCCTGGAGACAATTGGAAAATTGCTAACATGGGGGTTTGGCTTCAGCTTATTAGGGAGAAAAACTGCCACAGACCCTCAGATTTAAATGAGAGAGAGGCCACAAACGGACCAAGCCTACTTGTTGTGCCTAGTAAATTTACCACTCCTTTACCACTCTCCCCAGAAAAAGGAGACTAGAGAGAGTATACCCTTGATCATTACCTTCATCCAGTCCCACTGAGGAAAAGTGGCTTCGCCCATTTATCATTTTTTATAACTGAGCTATGGCAACATGTGGGTCTTTTAAAAAAAAAAAAAAAAGACTAGTCAAAGCATGGGGGCTTTATAGCTGGATACTATTGGGGAGCACTCCTATTAAATTTTATACATTGATAGTGGAATCTGCTCACCCTAGCTGAATCCCAAGAACTTCTCACTGTGCTTTAATGGGAGAAATCAGGCTGGTGGATGTGGCAGTAGCAAGAGGAAAGGAGAATGTGCACTATACAGCAATTTTAACTTTAGCCTCTGGAGTTTCTCAAACCAGATATGAGAATAGTCAGAAGCCTATGGCTCTTGTATACTGATGTACATATATAGGCAGCCATATAGACTCCCAAACACATACATATTGCACGTTCAAATGTATATAGACACAGAATCAAAGTTCCTGGGGAACAGGTAGCGTAAGAAAAAGAAGCCTAACCTTCCGCTAACCTGGATAATGTCATGTAATCCTCTGGATGCCATGTGGAAAGAAGGGACCCAAACAATCCTCTTGAGGAAGGAGAGAATTTCTCACTGTGCTGACTTTTAACGGGGGAAATCAGGCTAGTGGAGGTGGCAGTAGCAAGAGGAAAGGAAAATGTGCCCTATGCAACAATTTTAGCTTTAGTCTCTGAAGTTTCTCAAACCAAATGTGAGGGTAGTTAGAAGCCTATGGCTCTTGTATACTGATGTCAAGGAGTAAGCATTAACTTTTGTTGATACTTATCATGTGCCAAGTTTAGTGCTAAGGCACCTTTTCTATCTTTACACATTCAATCCTCACAATGATTCTACAGAATAGGTATTGTTATCCTCATTTTTAATTTAGATTCTAAAAGATCATACCAAAGGTTAGGTAGCTAGTGCATTTGCAGGGCCAAGATTCAAATCTCATTACTTGTCTCCAAAGCCTATTCTCTGAAAGTAGGAGAGGAAGAAGTTCTTATTTAAATAATTAGACTCTGCAATAGAGTTTCTAAACAGAAGTATAATTAATACAATTGTTTACTGTTTCTCTCTTACAGTGGTCAACAGTATTAGTCTCAGTGAATAATAATCTGTTGAGCACTTACTAAATGCTCAGTGACTGGGTTTTGACGGGCAAGGGTAAGGTTGGTTGTGGACAGTAAGAGGAACAGAGCACAGAAATGTTATGATTATCAAAGATTTTCTGCTCACGCCTGTAATCCCAGCACTTTGGGAGGCGGAGGCAAGAAGATTTCCTGAGTCCAGGGATTCAAGACCAGCCTGGGCAATTTGGCAAGACCTCATCTCTACAATAAATAAATTTAAAAATTAGCTGGACATAGTGGCACATGCCTGTAGTTCCAGCTACTTGGAAGACTGAGGCGGAAGGATCACCTGAGCCCAGTAGGTCAAGGCTGCAGTGGCCATGAGTGCACCACTGCACTCCAGCCTAGGCGACAGAGAAAGACTCCAACTAAAAAAAAAAAAATTCTGAACACATAAGCACTAAACAGGGTACTCAGAATACAAAGGCAAAAACTATAAAAACATGGTCCTTTAAAGTTTACAGCCTAGTTACTTCATAGGTCATTTGTGTGGCATCTATATGTATAGAATTGATATATCTATCAAAGTTACGGCACAGAAAATACAATAAGTAAACCTGTAACTTCTCTCATGAAACCCATGGTCTAAGGGTGAGTCACATTCATAAACGGGCATTTTCAATACCAGAGACTGCGTTAAAAGTAAACACAGGGTGTCATGGGACCATGGAGAGGAAGCATTGAACTCAACATGGGGGATCAAGGAAGCAGGAAGAAATGGCTCCTGAACTAATAAGGGGAGCTGCATGAAAATTAAACTGCACTAAAACACTTAGCAAGGAACATTGACAATATATGTGTTCTGAATGAAATGATACAGAGTATATAGTATATGGAAAGTCAGTGAATAGTCCATGACAGAGTTTTCCCTGAATAACCAAAAAGTGGTCACTATCAGACTATTAAGATTTTTTTCTCTTTGCTTTACTTTACAATTCCTAAAGCCATTCTCTGTAGTAGAGATTTTTCCTTCCTTCCTTCCTTCTTTTCTTTCCTTTTTTTTTTTTAATGAATGAGGATGCTCTGAGAGTGGAGAAACTGGGGAAGTCTTCAAGCAGAATGTGAGACTTGAAGGATTTGTGGCATATAAAAAGAGAGGACATTGAAAGGGAAACAAATACCAACTGCTGACTCAGTCAGCTCACATTCATTGGGCCTCTTACCATGCTCTAGGGACACATGAATCTGACCCTTGGGTTGTAAATGGAAAGCAGATGTAGAATAGTGGGAAATAAAGTCTAATAAAAAAAGATGGGATAGATTGTAAAGGGCCTGGAAAACAGAAGTTTATACTTGTGGCTGATACCAAGAGTCCTTTTAGGGTTTTGAGTGGAAAGCAAATAGGAAGGATTTGAGAAAGGGAAGACTGGTACCACATTGACTAACCAAGAGGCTGTGTGAGCCTGATTCTGCCAATAAAGGTCCCTAGGGTATGACAGAAGGAAGAGGAAGAAAGTAGCAAAGGACATTTTAAAGAGAGGATTGACAGGGCATGTAGATATAACGAATCTTTAGCTCCAGGATATCAGGTTTTATCTTAGGAAATGTCTAGTCAGCTTATAAAACCTAAAAGAATTTGCATCGGTAATGGTAGGGTAAGGGAGGAAGGAGAATTTTAAAAAAGGTTGCACACTGAGGATGAGATTGTAACTTCTGCAATGTACATCTAATAAGTAGTCAGGCTTTAGGTATCTTCCAGTAAGGTTTAGGGCTCAGGGTCTGTGAAATATCTTTTTTTTAATTAGTAAGGACTCTTTACTTAGAATTATTGTTTATTCTAAATAAAGACCCTTGACTTGGATTCATTATTGATTGAGCCCAGGAGTTTAAGACCAGCCTAAGCAACATAGCGATATCTTGCCTCTACAAAACATTAAAAAATTAGACAGGCATTGTGGCATGCATCTGTAGTCCCCTATTCGGGAAGCTGAGTCAGGAAGATCACCTGAGCCCAGGAGGGCAAATTGCTTAGAGGGCAATATTGAACAACTCCAAAACCAGAGTCAGAGTAGGGGGCATTTTAGAAGGCCTAGCCTGCAGAGAAACTTGTGAAAATATGTTTTCAGGACCTAGATCCTGAGATCCTGTCTTGCAAATCTGAGGTGGGACCCAGGAATCTGTAACAAGCTTTAAGGTGATCGTAATACAAAAGGTACTCAGGAGACCTTTTGAGAAACATTTAGGAAAAGAAGAACTGCTTCCTCAGGAAGATTGGGTGAGTGAGTATGCCTTCTCAGATTCATGTGACTTCACCACACCCAGCCTTATGACTGCCAGACAGTTCTATCCGATCAAAGCCATTCTGCTCCACTGGCCATGAAGGAGACGGAGACTCATGTTCCAGGAGACTGGCTCAGACAGGCCTACTGAGTGGCTCTAAAGGCTTATAGACGTCAAAAGGGTTTATAAGAATGATCATCTTAACGTGGTAATGAATCAGAAACATGCGTATATTTTCTTAAATGACCCTGTGGGGACCAGAGTTAAAAAGGGAGGGGCTGCCCAGATTCAGGGGTCTAACAGAAAGGACTTGCTTGAGAAAATCAAGTAAGACAACCAAAGAGGACTCCTGGGATTGTTTCACCAGGACTTCTGAGGCGACTCTAATGAAATGACTTTAAAGTGTGGTGGAGTAGCCTCTGTGGCTCCCACACTGACCTAATCCCAGTTGAAATTGCACAATAAGAGTGAGCTGACAATCTCTGGGACACAAAGCAAGGTCTAACATTCAAAGTTTGGCAATCCTGATCAAGACATTTTTCTCTTCCCTTTGAATTTTTTTAGTTCCTTAATTTTTTTGTTTCTTATGCCACTTAACTCTTTTTATTTTATATTTTAAACTGTGCTATTGACTCAACCATCCTTCTAAACTAGGTACTGCATCTTTTTCATCTTTATACCTTTGCAGCCCTGCTACTAGGTTTCATGAAATACAGTCACCTTTATATAGAACATTCTTATCAGCATTATTGAGTCTATTTTTAGACTTTATTTAGTTCTATTGACCTTCTTCCAGTGCCACGCAATTAAAATTATATAGCTTTTGCTGTTGTTTCTGTTTTTTGTTTTGAGTAGGAGTCTGTTGCCAAGGCTGGAGTGCAGTGGCATGATCATGACTCACCGTAGCCTTGACCACTTGGGCTCAGGTAATCCTCCTGCCTCAGCTTCCTGAGTAGCTGGGACTACAGATGCATGCCACCATACCAGGCTAATTTTTTAATGTTTTGTATAGATGAGATCTCATTATGTTGCTTAGGCTGGACTTAAGCTCCTGGGCTCAAGCAATCTTTCTCATCCTTCCAGGCATGAGCACTACAGGCATGAGCCACTCTGCCCAATCTTTATATAGCTTTATAGTACTTTTAAACATCTGATAGGATCACTCTTCTTATTATGTTGTTATTCTCAGTTTTTCTCAAATCAACTTCAGATGTAATTTACAAAAAAATTACACTGGTATTTAGATGGAAATTATGCTAAATTTATACATTAATCTGGGGAAATTTTGTTTTAGAAGGGGGGACCCCCCAAAAACCGGAATTATCTTTTGGAGGGCTGCCCCTTGTAGTACAGATTTCTCCCACTAGGTAATTGTTCTAGGAACCCGTCAGCATTAGTGTACCAGCTAGTGTCGTGAGAGGTTGTGTTGACTTCAGTGAATTTTGAGGGGGAGACTCTCTCAACACGTTTGCCCATTTCATGATGGGTAATTTATGAGCACACCTGCCCATACCGTATTGTTTTTTGCTCAAAAAAGTATGACTCCTAGGTCCCATGCTCTCTATTCACCCGATCTTGCCCCAAGCAACTTTTTTTTTTGTTTCCCCAGATGAAAAAAAGTCCTCAGAGGGAAACGTTTTGCCAATGTGGAAGAGGTAAAACAAAAAAATAGCAGAAGCACTAAAAGGCATCAAAATTGATGAGTTCAAAAACTGTTTTGAATGGTGGAAAAAGCATCTCGCTAGGTGTGTTGCATCAAACAGAGAATAAGATGACTGAAGTTTAAACATGTAAAAATAAATACACAAATTTTTATAAATAAATTCTTGGTTTCTTTGGATCTCTCCCCTTGTACAATAATAATTCTTACCATTGAGGAAAATATCTTGTCTCTCCACTTATTCAAATTTTTTCTCATGTCGCTCAATAGAGTTTATAGTTATTTTCATATAGGTTCTCATAACTGCTTAAGTATAATCCTAATTATTTTATTTTTGTTATTGCTTCTGCTGTGAATGAGATTTTTTTGCCATTATGGTTTTTAGTGGGTTATTGCTGGCACATACAAAAGCCACTGATTTTAGATATTGATTTAGTAATTAGATGTGCAGCTACTTTAGAGCATGTGTCTCCTATGTCAGCTGATCATCTTGGCAAAAACACTCTACCTGTATATAATTTATATTAATTAGTTAACATTTTCATCGACCATTACTAATGTAAATTTGGTTTACCCAAGAGGTGCTATTGAAAAAAAATTCATCATGTTATCTGCAAAACAGTGTCATCCAAGAAAGTCACAATTTAAAAAAATTTTTTTTAGAGATGAGGTCTCATTCTGTCACGCAGGCTGGAGTGCAGTGGCATGATCATAGCTTAACTGCAGCCTCAAACTCCTGGGCTCAAGAAATCCTCCCACCTCAGCCTCCCAAGTAGCTGGGACTACAGGCATGTGCCACCCTGCCTGGCTAATTTTTTTAATTTTTTTGTAGAGACAAGGGTCTCACTATGTTACAAAGCTGGTCTCAAATTCCTGGGCTCAAGTGATCCTCCTGTCTTCACCTTCCAGGTATATGGGATTACAGGTATGAGCCACTGCACCCAGCACAAAATTAAATTTTAAGACAGGTGACAGTTTTGCAATAGAGGAGCAATGTCCTCACCTGGCTTATAGTTTGTTTTCTAAATTTGAATACCTATGCAAAAACTGATGGTACTAATAAAGCAAGAAGTGTATTTGATAATAAGAGCTGCTATTTGTTGAAATTTTACTATGTATCAGCCATTGAGAGAGACACTTTGTATATTTCATTAAATGCTCACAACAATTCTAGTAGATAGATATTATTTCCTCATTTTACAGTTGATAAAATTGAAGCTCAGGGAGCTTCCTATCCATGGTTACATAGCTAGTTAATGAAAAAGATGGAATATAAAGTCAAGTTTGTCCAACTTTAACTCCAAAGGCATGTTTTTGATACTTTATTTCCTCTAAGAAGGATAATACTTTAATAAACTGTGTTGATAATATTAGTAGAGTATTTGCTTGGCCCTCACAGATGATTATGTACACAATGTCCATCTGTTCATAGCCTTAATTTTGTTTTTTTTGTTATTTCTTTATTTTTAAAATGTGGGGTACAATTCAGGGTTAGGTATACAAATGTTCGTTATGCAGGTACCCTTGTTGATGAGGTGTGCCCCTCCCTCCCCTAGCAGTTTCCCTCAACTGCCACTCCCACCCCTCCTCCCCTGGCAGTTTCCCACTACTGCCAATCCCTTTCTTATAGTATTATGATAATTGTTCAAGATCTGCTTATGAGTGAGAACATATGGTACTCTCTTCTTTGTTTCTGTGATCGATCACTGAGTATGATCGACTTTAAATCCATCCAAGTTGCTGTGAAGTTCATATGTCTGTCCTTTTTTATGGCTGCATAATATTCTATTGTGTATGTGTACCACTTTTTTTTAGACAGTTCAGCTTCGATGGGCAGCATGGTTGGTTCCATGTTTTTGCTATTGTGAATAGAGCTGCAACAAACATGCATGTGCAGGTATCTTTTTGGTAGAATGACTTGAGTTCCTTCAGGTATATTTCCAATAGGGAAATTGAATTACTGGGTCATATGGAAGGTCAATTTCTAATTCTTTCAGAAATGGCCACACTGTCTTTCAAAGAGGTTGCACTAGTTTGCATTCCCACCAGCAGTGTAGAAGCGTTCCTTTTTCTCTGCATCCTCATCAGCATCTGTTGTTGGTTGTTTTGTTAATCATGGCCATTCTTACTGGGGTTAGGTGGTATCTCAATGTGGTTTTGATTTGCATTTATCTGATGATTAGTGAGGCTGAGCACTTTTTCGTGTGTCTGTTGGCTGCCCATATATCTTCTTTTGAGAAGTGTCTATTCATGTCTTTTGCCCACTTTTTCATGGAGCTGTTTGTTTTTTTCCTTTTGGTGCATTTGAGTTCCTTGTAGGTCCTAG
>CAUYQG010052154.1:0-11993 GCA_963574415.1 Tarsius wallacei
TATTTTTTAGAAAAGGCAGAATCAAAAAATCCTAGAAGCTTCAGAAACCTACTTTGATATGCTTTTTTTCATTGAATACTTGGGAAGTTGCTTTTGTTTTTGATTTATTGTAGAGAAGAGGTCTCGCCAAGTTGCCCAGGCAGGTCTCAAACCCGCGGGCTCAGGCAATTCACTCACCTCAGCCTCCCAAAGCGCGGGATTACAGGCTGAGCCACCGAGCCCGGCCGGAAGTTGCTTTAAGAACTCTAAAACTAATGAATCAAATAAATGCCTCCTTCAGATATAAAAAATATTCTTAAAACATTTTTACATAAAGGAAAAGTAATTTTGTCCAAAGAAAATAGCATCCAAAGGAAAATGAAGAGTGATTGCCATGATATAAAATATAATCCTGGAGGCCTGGAACCACATAAGGCATTCTGAATATACAGCACAAGGCTAATAGATTATCTGAGTAATTTTTATAGATGAAGCTGAGCAAAGGGGCAGAATGCGAAATAAAACAAGGAGGCCCAAGGCACAAGAAGGATGATTTGTTTGAAGAAAAACAGAAATTTCGAAGCATTAAAAACCAATATCCATTTTTCTCAAATACATTTCAAACACTACAGAAAATAACATCCAATAAAACATGAAACTTGCTTAACTTTTTTGAAAAATCCCAAATGCAGTAATTTAGGAAAAATGGCATTTTTTCCTCTAGGTCAGTGAGCATTTATTCCATCTTACTGCTTTTCCAAATGAGTAGGCAGAAGATACATAGAAATGGGAAATTTACATAAATAGTTTTCTTTCCTTATAACCTTTGCCAAAAAGCTTGGTGAAGGCAAAGTTTGCAATAAGGGAGGTATTTTTATATTTAAATGTTGTCTACGTAGGAAATGGAAAAGCTTATATCAAAGACTGCTTTTCCAACCCCACTTTCAAGTAGAAGTTCTATGATATAAATTTAAAATTTAAAAGAAATTTAGGTACTGTGGTTCAAAGCTTTCATTTAATTGAAAAAAAGAATCAGATGTCTTATGCATTGCCCCGAATCACATAGTGGTTGTGATATAGCTGAGGCTGAAGCACAGGCCTCCTAACCCCCAAGTTCTGTGTACTTCTTACTACAACTATAGTCTTTCTGGTTCACTTCTTGTTGAATATCAAAAAAATCATATATCTATTATATTTTCATCTCTATTTAGGTAATAGCAGGTAGAGCTTTTAGACACGTGGACACGTGTGTTTATATATCCACCTTCTCCCTTTCCTTCTTCACCAGAACAACATGACACATTCTATGGTTGCATGAATTCTCCCCCATTCTTGCTTTATTATATACATCATAATTAATTAATTCCATACTGAGACCATGGTCTGTCCTATTGAGTGTAGTAACATAGTTTCTATTGAGTTGAATAAATGGAATGTTACACTTCTGAATCTAATTTACCTGCCTCAATGGATACAATTTGGGCATCATTCTTTAAAGAAACGAAATATATGCTGCTTACTTATATGAAGTATCTGACATAAAAAACATAGATTAAAAGATTATTATTAATTTTGAAAATCATAATTCATTTTACAAAAGAATTTCATAAAGATTCCTTTAGCGAATTCTTCTACTTTAAATTTCTGAAATTCAGACTATGCACAGTATTTCCAAAGACATAAAGCAAAATACATTTGAATTTGATGACAAGTAAAAAACCCTCAAACTTTTCTAAATAACTCTAGCTGCTCAAAACACGACTTATATCTGATAATATAAACAATGATATACTTAATAATATATTTTTTGTTATTTTATTTTTACTTTCTGCCAGGGTCTAGGGTTGTTTGAAATGATGAATGATCCTATCTGTAGATTGGAAACAGATTTAAACTGCTTAAGTGCAAAGTCTAGAAATGCCCTGGAGAATCAAACATGCCTGAGAAAAGGGAGTCAAAAAAGTATTATGAAACAGTGATAATTAAAGAATATTCCACTTAGGTATGTTTTAAGTCAAGCAGTGTTCCAAAGGGACTGTGTGGCTTTATTTTTAGGCTGCAATTCATTGATTCAGGCGGTAGCTCTGCTAATTGGCATAGCTGCTCTTAGTCTACAGATGTTTTCTTAGTTCTAAATAATGAGAAATTAAATGTTTTGTCTGTCATTCTGGAGAAAGGAAACCAGTTGATCTGTTGAGCAGACTGTTAAGGGCCAAGCCTTATTCCTAGGTGGAACACATGCAAGGTTATTTCACAGGCACTGAGAGTCATACAATCCCTGCACACAGGGTTTTCCCTGGCCAGGTAGCGATGGATTAGTTAGTAAAAATGCAGCTGAGATTTCAGAGGCCATACATGAAATGGGAATGTGAGGAATAAAATACATAATAATAAATAAATAAATAACACATGGCACGATCAGTCTAGTGCATTAACTAGTTGGCAGCTTCGGCTCTAGGGATTGAAACATGAGGTCAGCAAACCTGTAGAGCCAAGGGATTGTGAAAAATCACTGAAGGTTGCTGTGGGAGAGAGGAAGCACTTCATGGTTGATGAAGACACCAGAAAATATATTTCTAGAGGGGTTTAGAACTCAGGTAGAAGAGACGCTGGTCTGACTTCTTGTGCATGTGACACAAACCACAGTCACACAGGGCCCAGAGTTTGGTTTCAGTGCTCTGTGGTCACTGTCTTAAAATTCTTAAGTGAAGGACCGTTCATTTTTATTTATACTGGATTTCAAAAATTCTTTAAGTGAAGGATCCTTCATTTTTATTTATACTGGGTTTCAAAAATTATTTAGCTGTTCTTGCTAAAAGGGGACATAAAGTGCCAAGGGACTGCTAGATACCAGAAGGCAAATTTTGTGTACATTTTAATTTGGGTTGTGAAAAATTCTATTCTTTATTACAGGGCGTACAGGAGAAGCATTTAAATAATACTCCTAACATTATGACTGGATAGCATGTCAGGGGAATTTTTGGCTTTGAAGTAGCAGTGAATGATAAGCGGGGAATGATAAGGCACGGTGATGCTCCTGGGTGGCCTGAAGGGCAGCATCGAATTTAACAGGGTAGAAATGGTGTGGAGGAGGTGGGAAAGCAGGGCCAGGGTTGAGGTTTCAGAAGGAGAAGCGCAGCAGTAGCAGCTGGGTGAGAGATCCCTGACAGGGCCCATAAAGTTGCCTGGGCAATTGCAGTTGACCTCATTACGAGGCTTGATGAGTAAATAGAACTTAGAGAGTTGCATTGTCCTTGACTCACCGGCACCAAAGAGCAAGTCACTTGACTTTCTGTTCTTTGGATTACTTATCAGAAAAATTTTTCATACTAGCTTCCCTCTGGCATCAGTTTTAATGTGATAGTATCTGTCAAGTGCTCCGGGTCCCTAAGAGATAGGCTCTTTTATCAAGCGGAACTGTAGCCTGTTCCTTTCAACAGAAATAAATAATCTGGGGTCTAGTAGAGTTGCCAGGGAAAATATGGCTAGAAGAAGCTTAGGAGTTTGAGTTCTCTAGTTTGCTGTTCCCTAGGAGATATATCCAGGGGAGCTATAACCTTACTCCCCCTATTAGCACTGTTGTATTACAGTATCTTGTTATATTTTCTCACCAAGTTAAGGATAGGGTCAAACATAAGACATTAGTCTCTGAGATATTGATTGCAGTTGGACCCTGTATACACTAGAGGATTCATAAAAATGATAGTTTGTGAGCTGTTAAAACATTTCAATGACAAACTCTTTAAATTCTCAGGCGACAAAATTGAAAGAGAGAAGGATAGTGAATGACTCAGGTTTCACAGTCAAATGTGTATAGCTGTGTGTAGTGACCAGGCCTATTAGCTGCTGAGTTAGAGATTTTGTCTTCTGTCACACATATCTTCTAGGCAGTCAGGTTCATTGTGTATTTGAGGAGTTCTATTTTATTTGTGTTTATAGATGTTTTCAAGGTTATTATTGATAATTTACTAAACAGAAGAATTTACTATCATTTATGTAAAACATACCATGTGAACAGTGAACTAAGAACTTTATCTAACCTTAACCCTTTCAACAATCCTTTTTTTGAGACAGAGTGTCACTCTGTTGTTCAGGCTGGTGTGCAGTGGCACAATCATGGCTTACCACAACCTCAAACTCCTGGGCTCAAGTTATCCTAGCTTGGTTTCAAACTCCTGTCTTCAAGCAATCCTCCTGTCTCAGCCTTCCAAAGTGTTGGGATTCAAGACATGAGCCACCACAGGTGGCCTCTTTTTAACAGCCTTGAGAGGCAAATTCTGCTATCTTTATTCAGAAGAGGATATTGAGGCTCAATGTCACATGACTCTTCATTGGATAAACTTCAGGACGTCTTCAACCTTCCAGAAGTTTTCGGCAACTATTCATCTCTGAGCAGATTCCAGTGCATTAGTGGAAGCTCTTCCATTTTATCCTTACTGAGCAAGAACGAGGGCACTGATGACAAGAATATTTATCTTACAGCATTTAGTCTTTGTTATACGCAGTCATTACAAACCTGATCATAGCTGGTCTTATGTTTATACCTCAGAGGTAATTTATAATTATATGTGTGTATGTTATGGCTGTAAATAAGTAAAGGAAAATGAGTGAACTAAAAGAAAATATTTTGGGGGATGTTTAAATTAATTAATACTATTTAATTTCATTTTTTTCAGTGATGACATAGAAGACTTAGTTTACTTCTCATTATCAAATCTCTCAACTGGAGAACATACTCACTCTTACAAAGAATCCAGGTGAGAGGAATGGGAATGAATTAGAATTCTATATTTTATAGAAATATAATGGTGACATGTATACATGTGTATTTGTCAAGTATTTGTAAGACACACTCAAAGTGTTTTGAGTATAAGAAAGGACAATATTTGAAATCAACTTAAGCAGAGCTTACTAGAAATGGAAGGAAATCAAAGGGAAATAAAATGTTTTCCTAGGTTGCACTTGCCCAAGTCATGTAGAATTTAGGCTAAAGTGAAGCAAAGGTCAAAATATGCATATTCACCCCTTTGCTGGGTGCAGAGAAACGCAGAGCTGAATTCCAGGGAATGTGGTAGATGCCAGTCTGAGGGAGGTATTGTAGACCAGGCATCCCCTTTCTCCTGAAGCTCTTTGCCAACCCTGTTCAGAGACACAGGACATGGCCCCAAAATGAACTCAAGGCCCTTCTGTCACCGCTGTCATTCATGTGAAGCCATGAAGCCATTAGACTTCATTTCCCTGTACTCGTGGTTTTTGAGCCCCCGTTACCTTCTTGGTCTGCTTAGATTGCTGTGAAGTGTAAAATAGCACACAAGTTCCTCTTTGACAAGTGGAGTGCCGGTTTCTCATTTCTTCCCAGGGGCCACTTATAATGAGAAATTGACCTGATAAGCTTTGAAACTTTTTCACTCGCAAACCTGTGTGTCTTTTATTATTTCGTCTTTTAAAATTAGCACCCTATTTTTGAAAATAAAGAAAACAGGCTTTAGAAGCATAACATGGGCATCTGCTTTGCAGAAATTACTCACCAGTCCCTGTCTCTTCACATTTAATTTGAAGTTATTACCAAAAATGGGAAAATATGCAAATATATAACATGTGTGTTGATTATTTGTTTACTTATTTTAGATTGGAGTCTCACTCTGTCACCCAGGCTGGAGTGCAGTGGTGCAATCATGACTTACTACATCCTCTACCTCCTGGGCTTAGGTGATCCTACCGCCTCAGACTCGAAAGTCACTAGGACTACAGGCATGTGCCACCACGCTCAGCTAATTTTTTAAATTTTTTTTGTAGAGACAAAGTCTCACTCTATTGCCTAGGCTAGTTTCAAACTTCTGGGTTCAATCAATCCTCCTGTCTTGGAGTTTCAAAGTGTTGAGATTACAGGCGTGAGCCACTGGGCCTGGCTTGATTATATTTTGATCTTGAGGCTTTTCTAGATATCTAAAAAAATGAATATTTGTATCTAGAGTCGATTCCTGTTTCTCTAGGAGACTGCACTTGTGGATTCTAGAACGTGTCATGGCCTAGAAGGCACGATAATTCTGAAACAGGTTTGTGGTACATGGTACCTTGCGTTGTTCCTTCAGCATAGGACTATTGTCAATAGTGGTCATATTTTGCACATACTAAGTTTTAGAATTTAGGCTGTGATTTGAAATTATTGGACGAATGAAAGTCTTCTGCTTTTATGATTGCTCCTCATTTGTGTCCTAAAATCACTCTGTATTTACTTCTGTATTACCATGTTAATCACAAGGTTCTACATACATACACTGAATTGTCTGTCTCCTTTACTGAACTTTAAGCTTTTGAAAACGGGGCCTTTGTCTCTCTTGTTTATTACTGAATCCTCAGAACAAATTAATGCATGGCCCTCAGTGGGCACTTGATAAATATTTGTTCAGTTGAATTGGTATACTTAGTATAATTTTTAAAGTATATTTAATATGACAGGCATTGTAAAGGGTATCTTAAATACATTTTTAATGTAATCCTCACAATGACCATATACAGTTTTCATTTTGGTCTTCATATTAGAAGTAATTAGAAATAATACATCTAAACTTCAGGTGGGATAAGCAGCACATTTAGATCTTCCAGCTGAGTTTCATAATCTGGAATTGAGGGTATATAACTGCAAAATACATATCTTATCTCCTATATCACATAGCTTTGTAGATCATAAAGTGGAGTGATATAAAAACTACCCCAGATGCTGAGGGAAACTTGCAAAACATTGGCAAAAGAATGTAGCCTCTTCACGGATTTCACAGAGAAGATTTTTTTATTGACTCCAAATATTTCTTGCTCCCTAGACAAACCAGATAAAGCTTGTCTGTTAATTGTTTCTACCATCTGAAATGATCATTATCCTTGGATCTTGTAATTATATGTGAGGGTGGAACAGACCTTACTGTTTGACTTAATTGACATTGTCAAGCACTTTCTAATTCTGAGAATGATGTTGAGTGGGATTGGGGGTTGGGACCAAATGGAGAACACAGGCGGTACAGCTTTTATTTTTATTTTTATTTTTTGTGTTTTTGAATTGGAGTCTCACTCCTTCACCCAGGCTGGAGTGCAGTAGCATGCATGCTCATGGCCACCCCAGCGTTGACCTTCTTCTAGAAGGGCTTCAGCGATCCTTCTGCCTCAGCCTTCTGAGTAGCCCGAAACTACAGTCGCGCGCTACCACGCCCGGCTATTTTTTATTTTCTTGTAGAAATGAGGGCTCACCAAGTTGTCTGGGCGGGTCTCGAGCTGGCGGGCTCAGGTAGTCCACTCGCCTCGGCTTCCCAAAGTGCTGGGATTACAGGGTAAGCCACCGAGCCTGGCCAGCTTTTATTTTAACAAGCTTAGTGTATAATGGTAATAAGAAGGGTCATCAAATGATTATATAGCAAAAGAGAACATCATGAATGCAATCAAAATGTAATGTAATCTGTAGATGTTGTGAAAGGAGTAAGAAATTACATTTGTTTGTTATTATCAGAAATATAGTATGGATGGGGTAGCGTTGGGAGGGCCCTTAAAAATGGGCAGGATTTAATAATTTTAAGTGCTGGATATTTGAAGATGACGTGGTCTCTGCTCTTAAGAACGGCCAAGACTCGTAGGTAAAAATGAGTACTGAGTGTGTTTTAATAGGTCAGAGAACTGTGCACTAGAGAAAGCAATTAAAGAAATAATTGTGCAAGATAATACTGAAAAGATAATGTGGGACTTTGTGTTTTGCTAGAGGAGTAGTTAAGTCTCAATATGAGTGGCCAGCAGTCTATGAGCCCAGAGATTTAGACTGTGTTTATCTGGTCTTTAAAAGTTTGTTCCAAGAAAGGATCCAAAGGCGCTTGCAGGGATTTGTAGGAAAGTGCTCGATTCATGTAAGTTCCAGTTTGGTGACTCAGTGTTTATGAGGAGTCAGAATACTTTGAGCATGGAACCCGCTAGGTCTGGAAAGGGAAAGGATTCTTCCATGACTAGTGGAGTGGATTGTTGGAATACTCATCGGAATTGGAAAAGAAGAATCAGGCAGCATTTGTGTTGGATTACGCTGAAATCACGTCAGAGACTGTGAATAATTAAAACCATCCTAAAGGGAAGTTTGCTTTTCCTTCTTGCAATGTACACATGACTCTGGCACAGAAAACATTTTTCTAGTTAAACATTGCTTCATTTCCCATTTAAGATTTGTCACAGTTAAATAATCCTTTCTCAGATGGCAATATCCTAAGCATAAAATATGGTGAGTACTGTCTGAATATTAGGCAATCAGTCCTGTTTTGAGATCAGTCTGCTTTTCCTAGATGATGAGTGGAAAATATAATAAAGCAGCACATATAATCAAACATTAGAAATGTTTCCATAGTGAGGTTAACCAGAGTTGCTTCTGCCAACCGAAATAAAATAGGACGTTAGAGATGTTAATTAGCTGTTCTGTGGTAACAGGTCTTTTCACAATGCTGTTTCTTCATTTGCCTTGTATATTTACAGCTTCATGTTGTTGGCTATAAAAATTCAAATAGTATAGATAGATATCGTTATTTAAAACGATTAATAAGCTATTGTTTTTAACAGCTTTTTGAGGATTTATTTGCTACTATAAAATTCACTCATTTTGATTATAAAATTTGATGATTTTACTCAATACATAGAATTGCACAACCACCACCACAATTCAATTTTAGAATATATCTATCACTCCCTAAAGATCTCACATACCTATATCCAATTACTACCCACTCCTCAGGCTTTAGGCAACAACTGGTCTACTTTCTGTCTCTATAGATTTGCCTTCAACATATGAATTTTGAGGTGGCACAATTTAACCCATAATATCTAATAATAATAAATACTTACTTGGCATAGAATAGTAAAGCACTAGTCTATGAGCCTTGCAAATATTAGCTCACTTAATCCTCATAACAAACCTGTAGATTGGTACTCTTATTATCCCTTCTTTGTAGATTTAAAAAATTGAAACACAGAAATGTGTCCTTTTAAAAAAAATTAATATTATGGATAACAGCAAAAAGCCCACAGCTTTCTTGGGACTACCTGGCTTGTTACATTGTGTCATAAGTCTCATTGGTTTATCCATTAGCAAATAGTGTATTGTGGATTGTGCATTAGAATCCAGGCCATCTGGTCCCAACATGCATAGTCTTACAACACAAAGTACACTGTATGACTTTCTAGGTATTCACAACGTTTCCAAATGGCTTTTATATTATGATGAAATATAAAAATAGATCTGTGATGGAGAGTTGACAGCCTTAGTCTCTTAGGATTGTATTATGAAAGGAATTATATTCCTCCTTGACAATGAAATATAGATTCAGAATGACGCTAGATTTCCATTAAAGAGAATATGTTAAGGAACATGAACTGATTCATAACATGTATATACTTAGGTTGAACCATATGAAATATAAGGTAAAAAATGGTAGCATATTGTCATTTTTATGTGGTTCAAGCTAATATCTTTATTTATGTTTAAACCAACTTTTGTTGGTATCCAAGACTTCTTTTCAGATCAAGTATGCAAATCACCACATTTCTTTGGAAATTTCTTTACCCTTCCATACTCTGCCATCTTTGCCTATTCCAAATGTTTGGACAGCCAGGCCTGCAGCATTTATTGCTTCAGGGAAGGATGATACAAAACAGGCAGAGAGCAAAAATAACAGCAGCAAAATATAATTATTGGTTTTTGAAGATCAAATGCTTAAATCAGGATATGAAATAAAGATTTTAAGGACAAGTAGAAATTTTCCCACCTCTGTTCCCAGATAAAATTAGTATTCTTAGTACAGAGAAGGAGATTAAGAAAAAGTCTGAATAGCAGCGAGCACCATATTTCCTGAGAAAATGAGAGTCAGCTACTGAGCAGGGGTAAGGCCTTCCTCTCTTAGGCCAGTTCTGGAAGGGGTAGAAGGTGAGGAAAGACAGAAATGTGTCCTTTTTTAAAAATTAATATTATGGATAACAAACAAAAGCGACAACTTTCTTGGGACTACCTGACTTGTTACATTGTGTTCATAAGTATCATTGGTTTGTTTCATATTAAGTCCAAACTTGCTGACATAGAAAATGCCTTCACTTTAGAAAAAAAACCACTTTTTACTTCCTTAAATTTGTTGACTGCCATTTATAATTACTACAAGAGATAATTATGACTTTGAATTTTAAATCTTAAATTCAGTTTTTCTCTTTATTTTTACACTAAATAAATTATCCAGCTCTTTATAGACATAGTAGCTAAGGACTGAGGTTTCAATATTTATAAGGAAGATTATACTTATATTTTCTTGTAATTATAAGGTATTTTATGAAATACTAGGATACCAGAGAAATGAAGTACTTTCAGATCACTTTGACTTTATTTATTCGACAAAATTTTATACTATGTGAGGCAGTGAATCACCTAGATAATGAGACACAATCTCTACCTTTAATTGCATTTTGTATACTTTAATGACTTTAATATCTATTGATGACAATTTAGGCAAGTTTATGGGCAAATATAAACTCCAGATATACATGCTAATGAGGTAAATATAGTGAATAAGATGTAAGTAACATGAGTTTTACCTGGACAAGCTTGAGTTAAAGAGTTTACAGATAAACAAACCCAAAATAAGCAGTATAAATTATGATCCATTGATGATATATGGAAGATCCTGATGTGGAAATTACTAACTGATGTGCTAGAGAGAGACAAATCTGTTGTCTCCCAATTGAGTCATCAAACTAGCTGCATGATTATGAAAAGTTGCTTAACATTACAAATGTCAGTTTCCTGGGGGCAATTAGTATAAGGATAGATAATAGCTAACACATCCTTGGTGTTTAGTAATTGATAAATTTTATTAAAATTATGATTTTGTTATTATTTTCCCATGATAATACCAACTCACTACATATATATTTAAAGGTTTGCGATCACAGTCATTATTTCACTTATAATGGAGAGCAATACTCTATCTATAGCTAAGTTTGACTTTTTATGTACATAGTTCTTATCAACACAAGCAGACTGTAATTGAATTGGAGAAGAAAATGTTTTTATTTCTAGCAATTCTTTGAACCAAGTAACTTAAAAACCCTTTCATCACAGAACAATGAGATTTGCTGGCTAAAAGAGTTTTACAATTCTTTGAAGTTCATGGCTGCTCTTACTAGTAAGAAATGAACATTCTCAATGTCCTAAACAAAGAGGGAATTGAAAATCATAAAGGCAAGAGGGAAAAGTGATGTTGTGGTTCACCCTAGTAAAGAATAGTTTTGTTTCGTTTTTTCCTTTAATAAGGGGGAAAACAACCAAACAAATAATAGACTTGTCAGTATGAAAAAGCTAGGATCTGGGCTATGATGCCTGTACTGAAACCAAAGTTGAAGTCTTGGGTCTGTACATGTGGGGAGTTGGTCTAGAAATCCTCTTGCCCCAGTAAAGCTGTGCTATTCAAAGAGATGCCCGTCAGAAGTAGGTTGAACTAGAAAACTTTTTTCCACCGGCAGAGGAGACAAGAAAGTTTTAACTGTCTTGGCTCTGACTGAAGATGAAAAAATAAAGTCTTCCATAAGAATAGGTAATCATGATAGTGGGATTTAAATCTACCTTACATATGAGCTCCTAAACTCATAAGTGAGAAATCAATGTAAAAAGTAATATGGACTGGTAACATCCTTCGGGTGCCTACACAAGGCTTACAGATAAATCCATGCTGAAGATGAGCTTAATATCCAAAATTTAAAAATTCACAATCAAACAAAGTCTCATGCAAAAGCACTGAATGTTTAAAAAGGTAAGATTTGTCTTCAGACAACAGAATTATCAAATAGGAACTATGGAACAAAAAAATGTTTAAACTGAATAATCTAGTAAATTAAAGATTCCAAATTTTATATTTTTTATTATTTATTTACTTATTTTTGAGTTGGAGTCTCACTCTGTCACCCAGACTGGAGTGCAGTGGCCGCTCCCGGCCACTGCAGCCTCGACCTGCTGG
>CAUYQG010052156.1:0-13812 GCA_963574415.1 Tarsius wallacei
TTGTTCAGGAATTGGATGCCAGTTCCAATTTCCATGAGAGTATGTCCTTCGTTTTCTAAGGTTCTTATGGTTTGAGGTTTTACATTTAGGTCTCTGATCCATTTGG
Source organism: Tarsius wallacei (assembly GCA_963574415.1). Lineage (NCBI taxonomy): Eukaryota > Metazoa > Chordata > Mammalia > Primates > Tarsiidae > Tarsius > Tarsius wallacei. Next base: position 107 of record CAUYQG010052156.1, read on the forward strand.
AGTTAATTTTTGTGTATGGGGATAGATAGGGGTCCTGTATATAGTCTTATTATAAAGGATAAAATGCAGGAATGGTCAAATGGAAGTGATGCATAGAGCAGGGTATTGGTGCAGGGTGGACTCAGAGCTTTCATGTCCTCTCCAAGTATACCATCCTCTCAACACATTGATGTGTTCACCAACTTGGAAGTTCCTAGAGCCTTATTGTTCAAAGGTTTTCATTATGCAGCTTCTCTTCCTTCCCCAGACGTTAAGGGTAGGGGCTGAAACTTCTAAAGCTTCTTCTCACATGGGTCAGGTTGTTTTTTCTGGCAACTAGCCCCTATTCTGAAGCTATTTAGGGTTGGTAGTAACCTCATTAGTATAACAAAGATGCTCTTATCACTCAGGAAATTCCAGGAGTCTTAGGAGCTCAGTGCCAGGAACTGTGGGCAAAGACCAAACATACTTTCTGATATACCACAACCTTAAATTATGGAACATTCCACAAAAGAACTGACCAGTGCTCTTCAAAATTGTGTCATAAAAAACAAAACAAAAGGAAAACACCAAAAACTCAAATTGTCATAGACTGGAAGAGACTAAGGAGACATGATAACTAAATGCAATATGGAACTCTGGATTGGATTCCACGAAATGATCATTAGTGGGACAACTGGTCTTTAGATTAGCTCACAGTATTACATCAATATTAGTTGGCTAGATTTAAAAAAGTTTTTATTTTTATTTATTTATTTATTTCAAAACCCTTTATCCTTCACCATGAAGTTTGCTGTTTTTGATCATTGTATGATGGGTGTGTAAGATGTTAACATTAGAAAATCTTCGATATACACAATGGAATATTATGCAGCATAAAGAAAGACAAACATGTGGACTTTGCAGCAACTTGGGTGGATTTGGAGTCGATCATGCTCAGTGATCTATCACAGAAACAAAGAACAGAGTACCATGTGTTCTCACTCATAAGCGGAACTTGAACCATTATAATACCATAAGAAAGGGATTGGCAGTAGTGGGAAACTGTCAGGGGAGAGGGTTGGATTGGTAGTTGAGGGAAACTGCTAGGGGAAAGAGGGGTATACCTCATCAACAAGGGAACCTGCATAATCAGCGTTTGTATACCTAACCTTGAATTGTACCCCACATCTTTATAATAAAAAAATTAAATTAAATTAAATTAAAAAACATTAGAAAAGGCTGAGTGAAGTGTATACAGAAAATTATTATATCATTTTTGCAAATTTTAAAAGTTTGATACCTTTAAAAATAAAAATTTGGAAACTAAAAATAGTATGTATTCTACATTTTACATTTTAATAGCACTTATTTTTATACTGATGAAATTTCTTTAATAAAGAAACAATTGCTATAAATATAGTGGATAATTATTTAACAATCTCTAGTGTATGTCTATGCAATATTGTTTTGTAGATTTTTAGTGATAAACATTAGTTATTATGTAGTGAATCATGTTATAATCAAAGTACTTAGATAAACTTAGTAATATCTTTCTAGTGTAATAAATATATAGATGATGATATGAACTATTACATAAAATGTCAAGTTTAACCAGTGTCCTAAGACCAATAGAGAATTTTGTTTCAGTTTTACGATACATCAGTTTATTAGTTGGCAAAGCATCTCCTTGTGTAGAACAGGTTGTCTTAGATGCTTTCAGATCATCAAGATCTTTCTATTATTGTACTTATTCCTCCTGTTTAAACTGAAGCAGACACATATTGAATCAGTTTGATAAAGATGTTTACTTTCATTTTTCAGAAAGTTGTGATACGCAGATTTTGTTAGCAAAGATATTTTACTACTAAAAACTGTCATAATATCCACTTTTTAGGGTAAAGAAAATTATGAATAAAACACACACACAAAAATAGAAGAGTAGAAAGATGCCTATAAGAATTGTACCCTCTAGCTGGGCTCCGTGGCTTAGCCTGTAATCCTACGCTTTGGGAGACTGAGGTGAGTGGATTGCCTGAGCCCGCGGGTTCGAGACCCGCCCGGGCAACTTGGCGAGACCTCATCTCTACAATAAATCAAAAATTAGCTGGGCGTAGTAGCGCGTGCCTGTAGGTCCAGCTACTTGGAAGGCTGAGGCGGAAGGACCGCTGGAGCCCAGCAGGTCGCGACTGCGGTGGTCAGGAGCGTGCCACTGTACTCCAGTCTAGGCGACAGAGTGAGACTCCAACTCAAAAAAAAAAAAGAAAAAAGAATCGTACTCTCTTAAATATAAAGCACTCATGGCTCACAACCTGAACAGCAGTTCATGGAGGTACTGAGAATGGAAAAGACCAGTCTTCCATCGGAAAGCAACCATATTGTTAGCCTGGGGAATGCCATCTTAGAGATCCTCACAATTTTCCTAGCTACCCTGGGATAGAAAATTACCAACTAGGCCAGAACTGCAAAACAGCCTGCCATATGTAACACCTAGCCTAACCACAAGATTTCTTCCCAACTTACTTAACCACAAGCCTTAGTTACCCCCTAGCAACACCAACCACAACATTTTCCCCCTCAAGCCCTATAACTTCTCAAGCCTATAAGCAGGGGTGGGCTTCAGTCTCATCTGGAATTCTGCTCTGCAGGTTTTTCGCCTTGGAATAAACCTGTGTTGCTGTTGAGCCACTGGTTTCCTGTCTCTCTTTTCCTATCTGCTCATTTTCTTGACCTAACACATATAACATTTTTAGTCTAGATGTTCTGGGATTCTTTTCAAGCACATATACTTTTTTTGGATTGTATCTCTCAACCTGAAGAAATTGAAGGATCAGAATCCAGTTTAAATAGCTTATTAAAGCAAAAAGTCTTAGAGGTACAAGTAATTTTTTGTTACATGGATGTATTGTATGTTGGTGAAGAGTTCTGGGCTTTAAGTACACCCATCACACCCACTAGGACACACTGCACTCAAGAAGTGATTTTCATTTCTTGCCCCATTCCCACCCTCCCTCTTCTGAGTCTCTAGTCTTCATTATGTCATTTTGTATACCTTCACAGACTCATAGCTTAGGTCCCACTTCTCAGTGTCAGCATGTGTTATTTGGTTTTCTATTCCTGCATTACTTCACTTAGAATAATGGTCTCCAATTCTGACCAAGTTGCTGCAGATTATTTTAGATTATTTTTTATGGCCAAATAGTATTCTATGGTGTATATATACCACATTTTCTTTATCCACTAATCAGTTGATAGGCATTTAGGTTGATTCCACATCTATGCACTTGTGAATTAAGCTGCAATAAACATGTGAGTACATGTTTTTGTATAATTATTTCCTTAGGAAATCAAGTAGTGAGATTGAAGGATCAAATGGTAAATCTACTTTTAGCTCTTTGAAGGTTGTACTAATTTATATATAAGGAGCTTGTACTAACTTATATTTATGGAGGTTGTACTAATTTATATTCCCACCAAGTGTGTAAAAGCATTCCACATCTGTGTTAACATCTATTTTATTTTATTTTATTTTATTTTAAAGATGTGGGATACAATTCAGGATTAGGTATATGAGTGGCCATCATACAGGTAAAGGTTGTATTTTTAAAATTAATTAAATAATGGTCCTTCTGACTAGTGCGGGATGGTGGTATTAATTTGTATTTCCCTGATGGTTAGTGATATTGAATGTTTTTCATATTTTTTTGGCCATTTGTTGATATTCTTTTGAGAGATATCTGTTCATGTAGTTTGCCCACTTTTTAAGGGGGTTATTTGCTTTTTTCTTGCTAATTTGTTTGAGTTCTTTGTATATTCTGGATATTTTTTATTGGATGTAGAGTTTGAAAAAATTATCTTTTATTCTGTAGGTCGACTACTTACTTTGTTGATTATTTATTTTGCTGTGCAGAGTTTTTCCATTTAATTCAGTCCCATTTATTTATTTATTTATTTTTGCATTTGTTTCTGGGGTCTTGGCTATAAATTATTTACCTAGGCTGATGTCCAGAAGAGTTTTTCCTAGGTTTTCTTCTAGAATTTTTATGGTTTTAGGTCTGGCATTGAAGTCTTTAATTCATCTTGAGTTAATTTTCATGCATGGTGAGAGATAGAAATCCAGCTTTAGTTTTCTGTATGTGGCTGTCCAATTTTCTGAACACTGTTTGTTTTGTAATTCTCCTTGTAGAAGTCTTTTAGCACCTCAGGTAAATATATTCTTAGGTTTTCTTTTTTGGACAGCTATTGTAAATGAGATTGAGTTCTTGATTTGATCTCAGCTTGGTTGTCATTGATGTATAGCTGTGCTACTGATTTGAGTGTGTTGATTTTGTAGTTGGAGACTTTACTGCATTCATTTATAAAGTCCAGGTATTTTGAATGAGCCGTAAGGATTTTCTAGGCATAAGATCATATCATCAAGACACAAAAATAGCTTGGTTTATTTTTTCCAATTTGGATGCATTTTATTTCTTTCTCTTGCCTGATTGCTCTGACTAGAACTTTGAGTATGATGTTAAATAGAAGTGGTAAAAGTGTGTATCCTTGCCTTTTTCCAGTACTGAGGGGGTGTGCTTTCAACCTTTTCTCATTAGGTATAAGGTAGCAGTGAGTTTGTCATAAATGACTTTTGTTATTTTGTGGTACATTCCTTTTATGCCATTTTGCTGAGTGTTTTTATCATGCACGGATGCTGAATTTTATCACATGCTTTTTATACATCTTTTGAAATGACTATGACTTTTTATTTATTTATTTATTTATTTATTTTGAGTTGGAGTCTCACACTGTCACCCAGACTGGAGTGCAGTGGCCACTCCTGACCACTGCAGCCTCAACCTGCTGGGCTCTGGCAATCCTTCCACCTCAGCCTTCCAAGTAGCTGGAACTACAGGCGCGCGTTACCACACTCGGCTAATTTTTTTGATTTATTGTAGAGATGAGGTCTCGTCAAGTTGCCTAGGCGGGTCTCAAACCCACAGGCTCAGGCAATCCACTCTCCTCAGCCTCCCAAAGTGTGGGATTACTAACTGAGCCACTGAGTCCAGCTGATTATGACTTTTTATTTTGGTTCTATTTATGTGGTGGTTCTTATTGATTGACTTGTGTGGGTTGAGCCATCCTTGCATCCCTTGTATAAAACCCACTTAATTGTGGTGAATTTTTTTTTAATGTGTTGTTGAATTCAGCTTGCTAATATTTTGTTGAGAATTTTGTATTTATGTTCATCAGAGATATTGGTCTGTAATTTTCTTTTTGTTGTTGTTGTGCCTTTTCTTGGCTTTGGTATCAGGATGATACTGGTATCACAGAATGAGTCAGAGAACATTTCATTCCTTTCAATTTTATAGAAGCGCTTCAGTAAAATTGGTACCAGTTCTTCTTTGAAAGTCTGGTAGAATTTGGCTGTAAATTTATGAGGTCCTGAGGTTTTTTGTTGTTGTTGTTATTGTGAGACATTTGATTACTGATTCAATCTCTGTATTCATTACTGGTCTGCTCAGGTTTTCTATTTCTTCCTAATTCAACATTAGAGCATTATATGTTTCCAGGAATTTATCCATATCCTCTAGATTGTCTAGTCTGTTTGCACAGAAGTGTTCATAATAATCTCAGATGCTGTTTTATATTTCCATGGTATGGATTGTAATGTCTCCATTTTTATTTCTGATTGAATGAATTTAAATCTTCTCTCTACTTTTCTTAACTAATCTAGCTAGCAGTTAATCAACTTTATCTTTTCAGAGAACCAATTTATTGTTTCATTGATCCTTTGTATTTTTTGTTTCAATTTCATTTAGTTCTGCTCTGATTGTTTTTATTTCTTTTCTTCTGCTGGCTTTGAGTTTGGTTTGTTTGTATGTTTCTAGTTTTTAGAGGTGTGACATTAGATTGTCAATATGTAACCTTTCAGTCTTTTAAATATAGTCCTTAGGCATTATAAAATTTCCTCTGAATACAGCTGTGGCTGTGTCCCAGAAATTTTGATAATTTGTGTCATTGTCATTCATTCTGATACATTTTAAAATTTTATCTACATTTAATTGTTGACCCAAATATATTTCAGAAGCAAGTGGCTTAATTTCCATCTATTTATTTGGTTTTGAGAGTTCTTGGATTGATTTAGAGTTTTATTCCACTGTGATCTGAGATGATACTTGATGTAATTTTGATTTTTCGAATTTATTGAGGCTTACTTTGTGGCCTATCATATGGTCTATCTTGGAGAATGCTCCATACGCTGATAAAAATATATATTCTGTAGTTTTGGAGTAGAATGTTCTGTAGATGTCTGCTAGGTTCATTTCTTCTAGAGTTCAGTTCAAGTCTAAAGTTTCTTTGTTGACTTTCTGGCTTAATAATCTGTTTATTTCTGTCAGCAGAGCATTGAAGTCTCCCATTGTTATTGCATTGATGTCTTTCTCTTTTCTTAAGTCTCACAGAATTTGTTATATAAAGCTGGGTGCTGTAGTGTTACATGCATACATATTTAAAATTGTTATATTTATTTTTAAATTGATCACTTTATCATTACATGATGGCTTTCTTTATCTTTTTTCACTATTGTTAAAGTTAGTTTTATCTGAGATGAGAGTAGCTGTTTCTGCTCAGTTTTGGTTTTCATTTGTGTGGAGTATTTTTTCCAAAATTTACCTTGTATATGTAGGAGTTTTTGTGAGTTAAGTAGGTCTCTTGAAGGCAGAAGCTATTTGGATTGTGTGTATTTTTAAAAAAATTTATTCTGCCAATCTATTCCTTTTAAGAGCATTTAGACCATTTACATTCAGGATCAGTAATAACATGTAAGGTGCTGTTCATGTTGTTACTTGGTTTCTTTGTTTCTTCCATTGTGCTAGGGTTTTATAGGTCTATGAACTTTAAAATTTTCATTGTTTTTCTACTGATGAATTTAGACCTTTTGTTTCACCATTTAGAACACCTCTGCATATTTCCTGTAGAGCTGGTCTAGTGGTGACAGATTCCCTTAGCATTTGTTTGAGACTTTATTTCTCCTTCATTATAAAACTTAGTTTTGTGCGATACAACAATCTTGGGCTGACAGCTATTCTGTTTGAGGAGATTGAAGATAGGGCCCCAATTCTTTCTGGTTAGTCAGATTTCTGCTGAAGAGTTTGCTGTAAATCTGATAGTTTGGCCTTTATAGGTTATTTGTTGCTTTTGTCACACTGCTCTTAGAATTCATTCTGTTCAAGCCTTGACTTTGAATAACCTAATTACTATATGCTTCACGGGTAACCTTTTTTGCAGTGACTCTTCCTGAAGTTTTTTCGCAATTCTTGAATTTGGTTGTTTAAATCTTGGGTGTGTGTGTCAGGGGAGCGGGGCGGGGGTGGATTCCAAGATGGCTACCAGGGAGTAGCTGACTTGCATCTCTCTCTCAGAGCAGAAAAGAGAAGACAAATTCAGCCACTGGTAAACCCAGGCAACTTAAGCAGATTTTGACATAGGAAGCACCCTGAATGCTGCTGAAGGGAATATATTTGGAACAAGGAGGAGAGAGTCTGGGCAGCTAACATTGAAGACGGGGGATACCATCCCTACCAGGTGTGAGGCTTGCATAGGATTTGCAGTCCTTCCTTGTACATGAGAGCAGATAAGTGCTCTGGACATGGTCTGGGTCAGTTCACCTTCTCCCAGCTGTGTGGTTCTCTAGTCCCATGCAGGATGAAACCTGATTAGGGCACAGTGTGTGCTACCAAAGCCCATGTGGAGTTGGGATGCCACCAGTACCCAGAATACCTAGTGACTTGTGGTTGACTGCCTCCGAGAGCATGTTCCCTGCTGGTGGTGACTTGTGGCTGGCTCCATGACCAGAAAAGCTTGCCTGCCTGTGGTACTTACTTGGTGCCCACTGCCAGAAGGTAGTAGCCAGTCCCTCATCTGAACCAGGGATGTTTGTCTGCCACCCTCACATGCCAAAGGGCAAGTCCTGCTGTGACAGGGAATCTGCTGTTTTTAAGTTCTGAGCATGGCTTTTGATGAGACAGAGGGAGGAGTGAAAGGCACCTGGAGGCCCTGTTTCCTGGTGAGAGTGCTTCTGGGTTGCAAACAGCACCAAAATACTGCCAGTGATGCCAGCTGCCAAAGGGCTGTTCCCTCCGCCCAGTCCCCACAGAGAACTCACAATGGGGATTGGAAAGCAGTTGCAGGTTGGCCTCTGCAACAGAAAGTCACCTTGAATCCTGAGCACTACCCAGCAAGAGTAGCAGAGCAGGAGTAAGTGCCCTCTCTCTCTCCCTATGTGAACTATTTTGAATGGCAGAAATAGCCCTAGAAGAGCTAAACCATATCAAACTACAAAACAACAAAAATAAAAAGAGAAGAACTGCTCCTCACGAATGAGGATGAACCAGCGTAAAAACACTGTTAATCCTCAAAGCCTCAAAAAGGCATCACCTACAAAAGCATCTCTCAGTCTCCAAAATAACAGAATCCACCCAGAATAACCTGTTTCTGATAACAGATACAGAATTCAGACGATGAATGGTGAAAATGGCTAAGGAAAACCATAAGAAGTTGTAAACAAAGATTACCCAGGCAACAAAAGTCATGCAGGAAGTGAAAATTGAGCTGGCCAATATAAGAAAGGTCCAGTCTTAAATCCTGGAAGTGAAGAATTGCTTTCTGTGCAGGACTCCTGCTCCTGCCGGGTCCAGGGTACCCCAAAGGTGGGAACGGTGTAGGCGTTACAAGAAAGAGAGAGAGAGACTTGGACAACTGTTCAGGGTTGAGCAGATGCCGTTTATTGCTAATTAATGGTGAGCTTATATTCCTTCTTGCAAGGAAATAATTTCTGTAAGTCATCGCTACAGAGCAAGTTAAAATCATCATTACAAAACAAATCACTTACAATAAATTACATGAATTTTTCTGATGTTAAAACGATGCTTAAAGGAAAAATTTAAGTAGTATTCTCTGTGCTTGGCTAATGTTCTCTCTAAGGGCGGAGACTATCTCCATCCCAAAACAACACCACAATGATGTTATCTTGAAGTAAAAACAGTCCCCACAAACCGTTAATATAGAACCTTAAAATTATAAACTTAAAAACTTTTATATAAAACCATGAAGCTTCTCAACAAAATTTATATCCCAAATTGACTAATACATACTATGATTTTTCTAACAATTCTAATTCTTTATAAACTTAACTTTCTCATTCAAGCTATCTAGGAAAACAAGTTTTTCCATAATAAAAGTCTCTGGGGGCTGGAATAGCAGTTCCTGGCCCAAGGTTTTGGAGCAGTTCATGTGTAGAATACTTCACGGAGGAACGTGCACCTGGAGACCCTCCCGAGGCACCTCACGCAGATGTTCCTTTTTTTATGGATGAGGAGTTTCTTTTTCAAGGCCCTCTGGTCTTTCAAGCCCCTTGGTAACTTCCTCTTGTTCGAATTCCTTCATTGTCTTCCTTATCTGGAACATCCTATTCCTAAGGAAAACAGCTCAGAAGAAACCTCTAGTGATGTTATTCAGGCCTCAAGGTAGTTTAGGTTGTTAGATAAAACCTGTTTTACTTACTTAAATTCTACATCTAAACCTTTCAATTTTTTATATACTAAAACTTTTAAATATATATCCCAAACCCTAAAAAACCAACTTATAAATCACCTTAATATAAACTTTCACTTACACTTAAATCTTATGCCTATGATTATAAACTTATACCTATAGAACCTTATGTCCAAACACCATAACTACAATTACAAATAATAAGTAAAAATATTCAAAACAATTCTTTGCTTAAACAAAATCAGAAACTTCTATTTACCAGGTATTAGTCACAAATCCTAACTTTAAAAACAAGACCTGTAACCCAAGATCAAGTGAAAGAAAGCCCCTTTTGACGTGCCTCAGAGCTTAACCATCATATGGGCAGAAAGGGGAAGGTCAAACAACGTAGTGGGAAGTGGAAAATGGGAACAATGATGCTCTAAAGTTAACTGTGTATGCTTAACTTGCTGTTTTCTTCATGCTTGATGGTGAAGGATTCTTCTTGGCTAATTGTGTCAGAAAAGATGGAAGGCAATGGAAATCAGCCCCCGAACTCGCTTTGCAGTCCTAGGGTCCTCAGGCTGCCCGGACTTGTCAATGGGTGGACCTCCAAGGCTGGCTCCCAACATTCCTGGAATTTCAAAGCACAACAGATCTGGGGAGCAGAATTGACCAGACAGAGGAAAGAATCTCAGAGTTTGAAGAAAAGAATATTTAACTAACTAGTTTGACAAAAACATGGAGAAAAAGCTCAACAAGAATGAACAAAACTTACGAGAGGTATGGGACTCTGTAATGAAGTAAAATCTACATTTGGTTGGCATCCCTGAAACAGAAGGAGAAACAAAACACCCTGGAATAAGCCTTCCAAGAGGTCATCCAAGAACATTTTTCTATATCTATTAGAAAGGTGACCATCCAAACACAAGGTATTTAGAGAATCTCTGCAGGGTACTATATGAGAAGATCATTCCCAAGACATATAGCAATTTGTCTCCACCAGGTAAGCATGAAGGAAAAAATCCTAAAGGCAGCTAGAGGGAAGGGTCTGACCACCTACTGGGGAAGACCCATCAAAACTGAACCAGACTTCTCAGAAGAAACCCTACAAGCCAGAAGGGACAGGAGTTACATATTTAACAGTCTGAAAGATAAGCAATTCCAGCCAAGAATTTCCTACACTTCCAAGATGAGCTTCATCAGTGATGGAGAATTAAAATCCTTCGCAGACATTCAGGCCCTAAGAGAATATGCCACCTCCAGACCAGCCCTTTGGAAAATTCTTTTTTTTTTTTTTAGTTGAAGTCTCACTTGGTCTCCCAGGCTGCAGTTCAGTGGCACACTCATGGCCTGTGCAGCCTCAATCTGCTGGGCTCAGGTGATCCTTCAGCCTCAGCCCTCAAAGAATCTGGAAGTACAAGTATGTGCCACAAAGCCTGGCTAATTTTTTAAAATTTAATGTAGAGATGAGGTCTTGTCAAGTTGCCCAGGCTGGTCTCAAATTCCTGGGCTCAGGCAATCCTCTTGTCTCGACCTCCCAAAGTGCCGGGATTATAGACATAAGACACCATGTCTGGCTCAGAAGGTTCTTAAAAAAAGTTTTGAACATAGAAATAAAAGAAAGATTCCATCTATTACAAAGCACAGGCAAGTATAGAGTTAACAGAGCATGCAGATCATCCACAAAATCTAAAAAAAAAAAAAAGAAAACAAAGCAATATCTTAAGAACCTCATGGCAGAGATAAAACCCTCACATATCAATAATTAACTTGAATATGAATAGACTGAATGCACTCCTAGAAGGGCACAGAGCAACAAACCGAATAAAGAAACATGATCTAACATTCTACTGCCTCCAGGAAATCCATCTCACTGCAAGATAAAAGGACTGGAAAACATCATCCAGGTAAATCAAAAATAAAAAGAGCAGGGGTAGCAATTCTTATATCAGATAAAACAGACTTCAAACCAATAAAAATTAAAGGACACTACATAATGATAAATGACTCCATCTACCAGCAAGAAATATCTGTCTTAAGTATATATGCACTCTATACAGGAGCACACAGATTCATAAAACAATTCCAACATATATTACTGGAAAAAAATGAAAACAAAGGCACAACATAACAAAACCTCTAGGATACCATAAAAGGTGTTGCCAAGCAAATTCATAGTGTTATATGCACATGTCAAGAAAATACAGGAATCACAAGTAAACAACCTGATGTCAACACCTGAGATACCTGGAAAAGACAAGAACAATTCAATTATAATTTTAGTAGAAAAATTTATGAGTAAGATAGAGTCAAAATCACAGGAAATTGAAGATTAAAATATCATAGAAAGGTTCAACAAGAAAAAAAGTCAGTACTTCAAGAGGATAAATAAGATTGACAGACACCTGGCAAGATTGATTTTATTTTATTTTTATTTTTTATTTTTGAGTTGGAGTCTCACTCCATCACCCAGGCTAGAGTGCGGTGGCTCACTAATGGCCACTCTAGCGTTGACCTACTGGGCTCCGGAGATCCTTCTGCCTCAGCCTTCCAAGTAGCCAGAACTACAGGTGTGAGCTATCACGCCCAGCTAATTTTTGATTTATTTTAGAGACGAGGTCTCGTCTAGCTGCCCGCATGGTTCTCAAACCTGCGGGCTCAGGCAATCCTCTCGCCTTGGCCTCCCAAAGTGCTGGGATTACAGGCTGAGTCACCAAACCCGGCCAAGATTGATTTTAAAACAAACAACAAGGAGGCGACTTTCTGCAGGACTCACAGGCAGTTCACCGCGGGATTACTCTGTTGCAAGCCCTGCCACTCCTGAGAGTCAAAGGAGGAGCTTGAGAGGGCGGCGCTGAGTGCAGGCGGCTCTGTCGTGTGTCAGGCAGTGCAGACGTGGGCAGCAAGCTGGACGCACGGGAGGAACTCCACACACCTGTGCCGGCAATAAACCAGCAGGACTTCCTGTAAAATCATGGACCACCATATGCTCCTTCAGCCTTTGCTAATGGCCAACTCCAGCACCTGAGAGCTAGAGTGAACCACAAGGAACCCAGGCCATCAGATTCAAACTGGAACTGTACCATTGACTCTTCTGGAACTCCATCTTACTGACTGCAGATTTTGGAAAGTTTCAACCTCCATAATCATGATGAGCCTTGGCTGTTCTAGAAAACTACAGATGCCCCTCCCTGACTGAAGTGCTCAGCCCCGTCTCAAGCTGCTGCCACCCACAGAGGTCCTCAGCGGCTGTGCCTTGGAGCTACGGCCCCCTCCCTGGTGGAAGCACCCAGCCCAGTCTTAAGCAGCCGCTGCCCGCAGAGGCCCTAGGCACCTGCCCTTCAGAACTAGGGGCTCCATTCCTGATTGAAGCGCCCCACCAGGCCCAAAGCCGCTGCCACCAGTGGAGGCCCTCGGCACCACCCCTCGGAGCTCCGGGCCACAACACTGGCTGAAGCGCCCAGGCCCTCCGCAAGCCACTGCTGCCCATGGAGGCCCGGCACCCAACCCTCAGAGCTATGTGCTCCCCCCCGACTGAAGTGCCCCACCAGGCTCAAAGTTGCTGCCACCTGCACAGGCCCTTGGCACTCCAGGTCTCCTCCCTGACTGAAGTGCCCAGCCCTACCTCAAGCCGCCGCTGCCTGCCAGCAGAGGCCCTCGGTGTAGGCCCCTCAGAGCTCCACGCCCCCTCCAGGACTGAAGTGCCCGGCCTTGCCCCAAGCTGCTGCAACCAACGAAGCTACAGGCTCCCTCTCTGGCTGTAGCGCCCAGCCCCGCTCCGGGCCTCAACCACACCGGGAGCCTGTGGCTCCCTCCCCAAGGAGCTCTGGGCTCCCTTGTTGGTTATACTGATCCGCCCCCAGCCACCCTGACCACTACACTGACCAGCAATGCCTAGCAGTCTCACATTTCACCTCCCCCAACTTGCCCCTGACCACAGCGGGACCAAAGAACAGCTGAAGTTCAAGACCAGGCAGAGACCTGCATTACCCCATGAGCTTCACCCAGTTCTGCGCAGCCTCCAGCTTGGGACCTAAGAACAAAGAAGGAAAAAGAGGCCCAAGCCACATGTGACACGCTAACCTAAAGCACCCAGCTGTCTCGCACTCCACCTCCCTCAGCTGCATCCGGCTGCAGTAGAATCTGAGATCATCTGGACCCCTGTGACCAGGCAGAGACCTGCAGTGACCTGCCCACCCAGCTCTGCCCAACCTCCAACTTGGGAGCTAAGACCT